>PVKS010005841.1:0-82398 GCA_004027875.1 Aplodontia rufa
CCTCTTTTCTTGATAATATTTGTGAAAGGAACTCCCTCATTTCTCCTTGTCTAATCTTGGTACCTCAGTTAAGGAGCAGCAGACTGAACATTAACGTGTTACATCTGTATTGTCTATGTTGTTCCTTCAGTCAGAATATCTTTTGTTTAACTTCAGTGCGACACTGTTTGATAGCATGGCTGTGCGTGTATTTGAGATCAAGGACTGTGATGCTTCCAGCCTTGTTCTTCTGGCTCAAAGTCGCTTTAGTTATTCAGTACCCATTGTAATGGAATCTATGGGCTCCATACTGGAAAGAGAAAAACAAAAATAAAAATAGTTGTAAGGCCAAGTTAAAAGAAAGAAGGAAATAGTAAAGGATAGAGCAATATTGATGATACGGAAAACAGACCTTGAAAAAAATTACAAAAGTAAGGTTTTTTTTTGAAAAGATAAAATTAACAAACCTGTAGCTTAACTAAGAAAAAAGAGAAAAGACTAAAATAAAATCAGATGAAGTAATTAAACTTGCTGAAAATTTTTAAAAATCATAAGTATTTACTTATAGTAATTTGTACAACCTAGAAGTAGTACAATTACAAAACATGAAACCTGCAAAATGGAAACAAGAAGAAACAAAAATCTTGAAGATATCAAGAACAAGTAAGAAAATATAGTCAATAATCAAAAAGTTCCCAACAGAAAAAAGCCCAGGACAATATGATTTAATGGATTGCAGAATTAAGAATGATTTGTAAACTTTCAAAAATAGAAAAGGGAACATTTTCAAACTCATTTTATAAGGCTAGCATTACCTTAATATTAAAACCAAAGACACTATTATAAAAGTACTAACCAATTGGATTCAACAGCACATTAAAAGGATCATATCGAAGATCAAGTGGAATTCAGCCCTGATGTACAAGGATGATGTAACATATCAAAATCTATGTGGCACATTATATTAGCAGAGCAAAGGATAAAAGTCATTTGACTCTCTCAACAAATCTATAAAAAGGTTTTGGTAAAATTCAACACCATTTCATGATATAAAGTATCAACAATGTAAGCATAGGAGGGACTTACCTCAATACAGTTAAATACCATATTAAAAGTCCACAGCTAATGTCATGCTCACTGGGGGAAAACTGAATGTTCCTCTAAGATCCATAAGAAAGCAAGGACACCCAATCTTGTCTCTTCTATCCAATAGAGTATCTGAAGTCCTAGACACAGCAATTAAGCAAGAGAAAGAAATAAAATTGTCCAAATTGGAAAGGAAGAAATCAAATCACCTGTGCTCACAGATGACAGGTTCTTAAATGTAGAAAACTAAAGTTCCTACAAAAAGTAATTAAAATTTAAAAATTCAGTAAAGTTGCAGAATACAAAATCAACATCTAAATATTAATTGCATTGTATATAATAACAAATTAATAAAACAATCCCATTTATAATAACTTCAAAAATAATAAAATGTATTCTTATTTAAGAATAGGGCTGTGAAAGACTTGCACACTGATGAAAGAAATTTATTAAATTAAAGACAAACGTAAATGAAAAGACATTCAATTTCATAGGTCAGAAGAATTAATATTGTTAAAATGTCCATACTACCAATAAAGTCTACAAATTCAATGTAATTCCTATCAAAATACCAATGATTTTCATGGAAAAAAAGTTTCTTATAGAAATAGAAAACACAATCTTAAAGCTGTGTTTAAACCGATTAAACAAATCCACGATTTTACAGATACATTATAATGGATTTTCTTTTACTTTTCTGAATTTGCTTCATAAGTTTCAAAAGTTGGTCCTTAATTGTGCTTTAAGTAACAAATACCAATACAAATCAATGGATTCTTAGCTGTTTATAATAGCCAAGGATGTCTAAATCAAACCCAATTCACATCCTTACTAGCAATCTAAACAATCAGTAAAAAGCTTTGTTTCTTTCAGTGAAGATATTCAACCATTACTTGTAAACGCTTTATATAAGTGCATGGTGTTTTATTTCAGAGACACTTGTCTGAATTGCCAAGGCCTAGGTGCTATTCATTGCAGAGGTGTGCGGGGGTGGTGGTTAGACATTGCCAATGCGCACGCTGTTGACTCACTCAAGCATTAAAGGAAAAAGTTTTTAAAGCAGTTAATTTCTAAGGTAATGGAAAAAATATATATTGATTCATTCTTTTAATTTAAACCTATTGATTATTTCAGATTATGTATATGGTTTCTGAAGAATATATGAACAAAGTTTGATTCATCTTATGTACATAAATACATGAACAATTCCTGGATGTGAGAGAAATGACTAATTTTGTAACTATTACTATGTCAAAGAATTAACTGGTTCTTGGAAACTATGTAACCTGGGACAAGTTATCAGCTTTCAGTTGCCATCTTCACTTAGAAAATGCAGCAGACTATCAGCACTTTCATTAAGGTGCTGTGAACATAGAATAAGTTAATAAATGTCAAGTGTTTGGGCCTTGAGTGCTTAAAACATGTAGAATTAGAAATATTAATTATATCATGAAAGTTGCATTATCACCAGTGTTATTGTAACACAACTGTAATGGCTGCGACTAATTCTTTAGAAGGTGAAATGGGGATCAAAGAAAATTAAGTCTAACAATCCTAGTTAAAGGACAACTGTTTCTTCTATTTGTTTTTTGCTGCTATTAGTCCTACCACCCACATCAATACTTCTCATAATTTGATATAAATACTGTAATTTACAGATGATGAAGTACACATGATAATATTATTTAATCATTATAACAATATGTATGCAGATATTAATCCAGAAACGAATAATCTAAAGTTCTAACTTATTAAAAGCCTATTCCATCTTAAAATATCTAGTGAATAGTAAAACTATAGTCAAAAACAGAGAGCTGTTCTATGAGGCCAGTGTTACTCTGATGCCAAAACAAAATAAATATAAGAAAAGAAAACTGCTGACCAATATCTCTTACGAATGTAATTGAAAAAAAAAAAACTAAAAAAATTACTAGCAAACTGAATCTAGGATAGGTTTATTAAAAGGATTATATAGCATGGACAAATGGGATTTATTCCAGGAATACAAGGATGGTTAATGTTGAAAAAAATCAATTGATATAGTTTACCAAAATAAAAGAAAGGAAAAAATATCTGCGATCATCTCTACAGACATATAAAAATATTGACAAAATTTAATATCTTTTTATGATAAAAACATTCCACAAACCAGGAATAGCCAGGAAAAGGCATTTATAAAAATTCCACAACTAACTAACATCATACTTCTTGGTAAAAGCCTGAAAGCTTTCTCCTAAGATCAGGACGAGACAAACAGGCCCACAAACACTATTCAGTACTGCACAGGCATTCTAGAAAATTAAGCATGATAAAGAAATTAAAAAGGCACCTGGATTAAAAAGGAAGAAGTAAAATTATCTCTAGAAAATGCCATATTATATTAGGAAACTAAAGATTATACATGTACATACACACCCAAGTACTGGAGTTGATAAATGAGTTCTGCACAGTTACAGGATGTAAGATCGGTACACAAAGACATTAGTACATAGATGTTTCTATATACTAGCAATGAGCAATCTGAAAATAAAAATAATAAAATGATATAATTTACAATAGTATCAGACAGAATAAAATTATGATTAAGAATGAACTTAACCAAGTGTACACATTTATGCACTGAAAAATATATATTGCTTCAAGATGCTAATCCCCCAAACACACCTCAAAATACTGGAGAGGAGCTGGAGATTTCATGTTCAGTCTCAGAGCTGCTGGGGAAGCCTTCTCTCTTCAGATTGCCATCTTATGGAAAGATGTCCCATGCTCTTGGTTAGGAAGAATTAATATAATAAAAATGGCCATTCTACCGAAAGCTTTATATAGATTTAATGCTATCCCTATAAAGATACCTATGCAGTTCTTTACAGATATAGAAAAAACAATTCTCAAATTCATTTGGAACAGTAAGAAACCTAGAGTTGTCAAAACACTACTAAGCAAGAAAGACGAAACAGGCGGTTTTGCCATACCAGATCTAAAACTATACTGCAGCGCTGTAGTAACAAAGACAGCATGGTACTAGTATCAACACAGGAAAGAAGACCAATGGAATAGAATAGAAATCAAACCCTCAAATCTTTAAACATCTGATTTTTGACAAAGGGGGATAAAATATTACATGGAGGAGAGACAGTTTCTTCAACAAATGGTGCTGGAAACTGGACAGCCACTTGCAGAAAGTTGAAATTTGACCCATATCTTTCTCCTTGCACAACAATCAAATCAAAATGGATCAAGGAGCTAGGAATTAAACCAGCTACTTTGCAACTGCTGGAAGACAAATTAGGTCCAACACTTCAGCATTTGGGAGTAAGCAAAGACTTTCTCAACATGTCTCCAAAAGTGAAGGAAGTAAAGTCAAAAATCAGTGAATGGGATGCCATAAAGCTAAAAACCTTTTGTACTGCCAAGGAAACAATCAAAATAGTTAAGAGGTTTCCTACAGAAATGAAGAGAATCATGGGCTATGATTCCTCTGACAGGGGTCTCATATCCAGAATCTACAAAATCCTCAAAAATCCCAACTACAAAAACACTAACAGCCCAATCAATAAACGGGCCAAAGAACGAAGTAGAAACTTCTCAACAGAGGACATTGATCAAGCCAATGAATACATGAGAAAGTGCTCTAAATCACTAGTAATAAGAGAAATGCAAAAGAAAACTACATTATGCTATCACCTCATGCCAGTCAGATTGGCAAAAATGAAGAAAATAAACAATAATATATGCTGGAGGGGTTGTGGAGAGATAGGCACACTAGCATACTGTTGGTGGAGCTGCAGACTGGTACAGCCCCTCTGGAAAGCAGTGTGGAGAACCCTCAAAAAACTAGGGATGAGCCCACCATATGATCCTGCTATTCCTCTCCTGGGTATTTTTCCAGGGGATTTAGAATCAGCACGCTACAGTGACACAGCAAAATCGATGTTCATAGCAGCTCAATTTACAATAGCTAAATTATGGAAACAACCCAGATGTCCCTCACTGGATGAATGGATCCAAAAACTGTGGTACATATATACCATGCAATTTTACACAGCAATTAGAAGCAATGATATTGCAGCCTTTGAAGGTAAATGGATGGCTATGGATGAAATTATGCTGAGTGAAATCAGCTTAATCCAGAGAACCAAGGGACGAATGTCTCCACTCTTCTGTGGAGGCTGGAACTAGACCCTGGCCATTAAGAAAGGTGGTCTATTATCATGTGTTAAATCCAGATAAGATGTAATGTTATACAACCTAATACATTTTTAGAGATATTGTGGGAAGGGGAAGGGAGGGATAAAGGTGGGTAATTGGGGGGCACGATTGGGGGTAAATCTAATCTTCAGAATTTATATACATTTTATATTATTTGGTTAAAAAATTGTATGGTTGTTCAAAAAATAAATTTCTCTCTCTCTCTCTCTGTCTCTCTCTCACTGTATCTCATTTACTCATGTAATCTCATGAGATTACATGAATAAATTAAAAGCTATCCTGTGTTTGTGGACTGAAAAGACTCCATGTTGTTAAGATGGCAATGTGCTACAAATTCTACAAATTGATCTTAAAATTCATTTAATCCCTATAAAGATTAAAGCTGCCTCTTTTTCTTTTTTGTAGACATGGACAAGTTGATCCTAGAATTCATATGGAATTGAAAGGAATTGTGAACAGCCAAAATATCTTGAGAAGAAAAATGCAATTGGTAAACACATTTAGAGATCATAAAACATATGACAAAGATACAACAATCAAAACACTGTGATATTGACATAAAGATAGAGGTCCACAGAAAAGAATTGAGAGAACCGAGATAAATTCCTAAATATACAGTTAATTCATTTTTTACCAAGGGTGCCAATATCATTCAATGGGAAATGTAGAGTTCTTTCCATAGAAAGGTATTTGAACAAGTTGACAGAGAAGTCAATGATTTTGAATACCTTTCTTATACCATATGCAAAAATTAACCCAAAATAAATCAAAGACCTAAAGAGTTGAAACCATGCACTTTTAGAAAGAAATAGATATAAATCTTCATAGCTTTATATTAGGTGATGCTTTATTAAAGATGACACCAAAAACAGAAACAATAGGAAAAAATATGGAGAAACTGGACCACATTACAATTAAAAATTTATTATGCCAGAGGATGCTCCGAAGAGTGTGAAAAGATAGCCCACAGACTAGTAGAAAATATTTGCCAGTTTTATGTATTTGATGAGGGCCTACTGTTCAGAATATAGAACTCTCACAACTCAACAACAGAAAGAAAGATGAATGATCTGATTTTGCAAAATGGAAAGAATTCAAAAAGCTATTTCTCCAAGTGGATAGACTAATGGTAATCAAGCCATGAAAAGATATAGTATCTTTAGTGATTAAGGAAATGAAAATTCAAACCTTAACAAAATACCTCTTCACACTCACTAGGGTAATTATAACAAAAAGGGAAAAAATAACAACTTTGATAAGAACGTGGAGAAATTGAAACCCTCATACATTGCTTGTTAAAGAACATAGCTATCATAAAGAGCAGTTCCTTGAACAGGTAAACATAGTTATTACACAACATAGTAAGTCCATTCCTAGATATATACACCAGAGGACTGAAAACATAAATTTACACAAAACATGAAAATGAATGTCCATGTCAATGCTATTTGTACTAGACAAAAAGTAGAGATAGCTAAACAGTTTATTGAACTACAAATAAAAATGTGGTGTATCAATGTGATGGAATATTATTCAGCCATAAAATTGAAGTACTAATACATGTTAAAACAAGGATGAATTCTGAGAATATTGTACTAACTTAAAGACACGTGACACAAAGCCCCACATATGTTATGTTACCATTAACAGAGATTTCTCAGAATAGTCAAATTCATAGAAACAGAAAGTAGTTTAGTAGTTGCCTACCTATGAGAGGAGAGGGAAAAAGAGGAGTTAGGGATTTCCGGAACTAGGTAGTACTGGTAGTGGCACAATGTTGTGATGATACTATACCCGTTAAATTGTACTCTTCAAAATGGGCAAAAATGTAACCTATGATTTGTGGATTTTATCTAAATTAGAAAGGAAAAACTAAAACAAACATAATCAACAAGAGATTCCCATACAATTCATGCTCCAGAATTCTACCTACTGCAATTCAATTATTTCATTTGTACCCTACTAAAACTTTGTGACCTTCATTTTGATATTAGAATTCAATACATGACTCATCTTCTCTCTAACTACATGGTATACCCAGCATGTCTATTTGTTAAAATAGAATTAAGATGAACTTCACTGACACAATAAAAGGCATCAGTTTTAATACGAAAAAATTGGAGCCTGTGCCTTAATGTTTACATGTCCAACCTGCTGCTTACCTAACTTGGCCAATACTATTATTTTTTAATAAAAGAAGATCAGAGAAATGAGCTCAAGAAAAAAAAAACATATATTGAAAAAGCATTGAAGGATTTCAATGTGCAGGGCTCTGGTGAAACCTCCTGGGTGCCAGGGACAGCACTAGGAAGTGCAGGTCTCCAGCTCCCAGTCCTTCTCTCCCAAGAGCCCCCTTCAGAGTGCAGAGGGTAGCCCATCCTGCTCCTTGAAGGGTGCTTCAAATGGCAACCATCCCAAAAAGGAGTCTACACTCTAGGAATGCACGAAAGCCCTCCCTCTTTCTACTTCCTCTTATTATTTTGAATAACAATAATTTGTCATTAAAATGCCTTATAATAAACATTTATCACTGTGAATAGGAAGAACAAATTCTGAGTTTATGCAGAGGAGAGAATTCATAGAGTAGCAATTAAGACAGAAAGATTGCTTAGTCCTTTCCATGCTGAAAATTCAGTAACAGACAGCAATGCAGTTACATGTCCAGGAATCTCCTTGCTGTTATATAAACCAACATTACACATTTACAATTTGTTTTACAAAATATTTGCCTTTTAAGGAAGAAGTAGGTCCCATAAGTTTAGACCTGGTCAACAAGCGGTGAGTAAGGGAGAGCTATACGTGAAGTGCTGTGCTGAATTGGGGGGGTACAAGAATGAATTAGACTACATTTAAGACCTAAGGGTATAATTCTGTGAAAAATGAACTTTTATATTCAAGTGAACATAGGAGGAGGTTGATTTGCTTTAGGAGAGACATCATCTTGAAGAATGTAGCAATCCCACACCCCCAATTCCACACTTCAATACTAAGGTATAGGAATTTTCAAAATATAAAAAAAAATATAACTTTATAAATGTGTTTGGTAAGAATCAAAAGCCTTCATTAGTATTAATGCTATTACCATTATTATTAATACAGGTAGTAGCTAATTATACTGAAACCTTTTTGGTTCTTCACTATGGAAACAGAACAGGGTAAAGATAAAAAGCTGATTTCTGAAACTGAATCTTAACTTTTCTCAAAAACGCTACAACTTTCTAGCTGTGTGAGCTTAAGCAAGTTACTTAACTTCTCTGTATCTTAATGTTTTCATCTTGATATATGGAATAAAAGTTCATAAGATCTACCTCCTGGAGATGTGAAGGACGATGGAGTTAATGTGTGTGCTGTGCTTGGCAAAGAACTCAGCCAATGTCGTGACTTGATGAGTGTTAACTCAAGTTCTTGTTACAAAGAACTAACTTATTCACATCTGGCACCTGCAGCTTTCCCCAGCCCTGCTGTAATCTGGTTATCGTTCTCCATTCTTTGATTCTCAGTTTAAAAATATCTCCTTCACATAGCTTTCTCCACCCCTTGATGCAGGAATATATACCTTTTCTATTTGCACTTTCAGACTTTTCCAGGGGGTACTTTCGCTTTACTGAATTAAATTATTTGCCTCTCCCTCTATGCTTTTCATTCAACAAAGACCGAATAAGTCAGGAACAGGGACTTTCCATGCTCAAAATAGCATAGAAAGAAAATACATATATTTTGAATAACAGAATCACAAGGGGAAAACATCACACTTGATAATGCAGGATCAGAATGCAGGAAAGAGCAGAGGGAAAATTGCTTGAGATGAGACATAATTAAAAAGGTGTGGGGGAGGAACAGACAGACGGAAATGTTTCCTAGTAATTTGCCACAAATGGCTTTGATTGTTTATGGCCAGGTATTTTAAGGCATGAGTTCCTGAGATTCTCAGTAGTTTTCTAATAGTAACCCATGTTATCAGGAGTCTGCCTCAAACTCTTAATTGGTTTCTAGACTTACTGTAATTCAGGACTTTTCCAGAATGATTTAGCTCAAGGTTATACTGTAAGAAAATGTGGCTTTTGAAATCTAGAGATGTTAGATAATGTCCTGCAAAATGAGTACATGTATTTGGAAATACACAATCTCAGTACATTCGTTACCAGGAGAGTTCAGGCTTGATTTTGTTTTCATTCTGACAGAGAACGCGAAAGGAAAGCAACTTCTTTCAAATTCTAGCAAGTGAACCAAGGTACACCTCTCTGCTCCTTTCTCAAAATACAGTCTCACTGGGCTGGAGGTGGAGCTCAGTGGTATCACACTTGCCCGGCATGCATGAGGACCTGGTTCTGAACCCCAGCACCACATACAAAATTAGGTGTCTGAGCAAAAAATCCCAGATGAAAAACTAAGTGGAGTTGATTCATATCTCTCCCTCTCTCTCTCTCTCTCTCTCTCTTTTAAAAAAATGCAATCAATAAAATCTCACTGAAGTAGAAGAGTGGTTTCCAGAGGCTGGAAAGGGCAGAGGGCAGGAGAGGACAAGGAGAGACTAACTAGAGTGCAAAGTTACCCTGAGTTCGGAGAAAAGAGAAATGACAGCCAGGCTTTAAGGCACAGCACAGTGGCCGTATTTAAACAGAAGTCATTGTGTATTTCAAAAGAGCTAGAAAAGAGGATTTTGAATGCTCTTGCTACAAAGAAATGATGAATATTTGAGGCAATGAATTTGGTTTTGACCCTGATTTGATCATTACACATATATACACTTATCAAAGCATCACAATGTGCTTCAATGGTACATTTACCATGTGTCAATTAAAAATTAAAAATGCAGTTTTAAAACTTAAAAAGAGAAACACAGAAACAAACTTCAAGCATCGTATTACCTTGAGATTGATTTTCCTCAAGGAAGTATTACACAAGGTTCCTGCGTCCTGAAGGATGCCTGTCCCCACCTCCACTGCCATTCTTCTGACATCAGGATCATTCTTTTGATCTCTCCTTCTGGTCACCTCACCTCAGTCTGGCTATAATGCATGCTCTGTGCTGCTGCCAGAGATTGATATAACACTTGACCTTGCTTTGCTGCACCTAGCTTTTGCCCCGTGTTTTCGCCTCCTGCCAGGTCTTCACAAAGTGCAGCCTCCCATTGGTGTTTCCCACCCTGAACCACTCTGGAATCTCCTCCTTCTCCCTGAGAAGCCAGCCTGAGTGGCTCCCTGCGGAGCAACCATCCATGCTGGACTTCTCCATGCTGAAGGACACACTCTTTCATGTTTCCATGACATTTTGTACATCTCTAGACCCTAAAAAGCCAGTTATTTGAAAATCATAACATTTCTAATTCACCAGAGGACTGACTGATCATTCAGGCTAGACTTATTGATCTTTATGTCCCCAGTGTCTAGCTAAACTCCAGGGTACATAGTAGATACTCAGAAATATTTATTAAAATGGATCTAGAAAGTTATAATAGACCTGCAGAAAAGATGATCTCTCACCAGGAATAAGAAAGCAAAATCTGGGACAGCCTATGCAATCTGAGATCTCTGAACAATCTAAACCACTAAGAAACAAATGAAATCTGTTTTTCTTTTTCTTTTTTTGGGGGGGATGTTTCTCTCTCTCTCTCTCTCTCTTTTTAAAGACAGTGAGAGAGAGAGAAAGATACAGAGACAGAGAGAATTGATTTTTATTGAGTTTTTCACATGGCTTTCGTTGCTCTGACACTTAGTTGTGTATGTGGGTGCTGGGGTTTGAACCCATGTACTTATGCATGCCAAGCAAGCACTGTAACTACTGAGCCATTGCTCCAGCTCCTCTCTTTTTTTTTTTTTTAAGATTTTTTTTTTAGATATTTTTTTCCTTTTTAGATTTGTTTGCATGCAAACACACACATTTTAAGTATCTTCAAGTGAGGCTAGTAGGGGAGCTAAAAATGTTACAGGATTTTTTTTCCCCCAGTGCTTAAGATTGAACCCAGGGTCACTCTATCACTGACTGCTTTTTACTCTTATTTTTTTAAATTTTGTGACAGGGTCTTCTGAGGTTGCCCATGCTTCCCTGAACTTGTGATCCTTCCGCTTCAGACTCCTGAGTAGCTGGGATTACTGGCATGCTTCCCTATGTCTGACAGTTACAGAAACTTTTCACAAGGTCGTTAAACAGAATTATTCACAATACTGTAAGCTACTCTTTTTTAAAAAAAAGTATTAACATATAAACTTATAATGTATACCAAATAATGTTCACACAAAGAAATCATATATGTTAAAACATTATTTAATAAAGATTTCAAATTACTTTTTAAGTACAGGGTACTGTTTTAAACATATCAATCCATTCATGTCTCATAATAACTTTAAAAGGAGATCATGGGGCAAATTTAAAGCTTTCTTTAATGTTTTGTGATAATGCGTTAGCTCCTTTTCCCTATATATAGCAGAAAAATTTTGAATTAAATAATAATACTTAATAGCAATAAATTCTTTTAAAATGTTCTAAAAGATATGAAAGCATCTAAGCAAGAAGCTATTAGGTAAGAGTATTGCAATGTTTATCATCTGTATTGTACTTGCAAAAGAAAGGTAATAATAATTTGAATGTTCGAGGGGTAATTTGTATGACATTGGGATATCAACGTTAGGTAAAACACCTGACTAATCATGGATAGAAGGAAATGGAATATTTGTAGGCTCAAGATAAATCTAGGCTTGTCACAACATAGAGCAGATATCAGAATAAAATCTTCAAAATATTTGCATTGCTCCTCATTTGTAACTTTAATAAACTGTGATGAATAATTGCAGTAGAAGACTTCAGAAAAGAAGATTGGCCTATGGATAAGTTGAAACATCACAAAATGGAAGCTACTGGCACTGACTACTCAGGAAACAGATGGGGTCCATATGTAGATCATCAATGGCAAAAAATCTGCAGACATTAATGAATATAGAACCAACCTAAAATTGCAACCAGCTTTCCCATTTTTAAAGAAATCATCTGCGGAAGAGGAAAATAAAGGCAAGTATTATAAAAACACAAGTCAGAGGAAGACATTATACTACAGCAGAAAGTTAGTAGGTTTTTATCAATGAGCTTGAAGGGAGACACAGAAGGTCTCTTGTCAGATCTGCTGGTGACAAGAGGTCTGGAGGAATAGCTAATGCCTTTGACAATGACCACAGCATTTAAGATCTGTTTAAACCTCAGATTAAGAAAATTAAATTAATGTATGCATGCACAATTTGAGTTTCCCGCTTACATGTCACCTCTCCACAGAGGCCTTTTTGATGACTTATTTATTTCTAATGTGCCCATTGGCATTCTCCACTCTCCATTAGTTCACCTTGTATGGTTTTCATCATAGCATTTATCCCTTCTTAATGTATTTTATATACACACACACACACACACACACACTTATTGGTTCATCTGTTTCTTCTCTGGCTTTACAACACAGTAAAATGCATAAAAATATCAACCCACTTAAATGTGTCATTAACTGGGATAAGATTATTGTTTGGTGATAAATAAATGCCATTCATACCTTTCTCCTAAAAATAAACAGATTAGGAAAACACCACCATAGTATTTCTTGTGCTATATGGCATGTACATTATTTAATCACTGGGTCAGAATTTGCTACTGGCCAAGCACTTGATCTTTGATAAATCATAGAATTTCTTCAGAAACAGTTTCTTCATCTGTAAAATGGCTAATCATAGCCAACCCCACAGGAGTTTTAAAATTATTCATAGGAAAGAATTTTTAACTGTAAAGTTCAGGACAAATATGAAAAATTATGATAGGAGGTAGAACTACTTTCAGTTGATCAGAAACTCATTGTAAGCCATTAGTGTCTTATGACTACTTAAAAAATTAAATACGAACATTGGTTGCCTCCAAAGAATAGGGTACTATTCAGATTACTATTTTTCTCTCAGGTGCATATTTTATAAGGTATTGACAATTATGTAAAAGTAGAACAAACAAATACATAAGTGTGGACAGAATAAAATTTGAAAAACAGAGGAAGAAATTGAGGGAGGGATAAACATAGGTAACATGGAAAGGAAAGTGAGGGCTGTAGTGCTTACTTTGAAAAGGTAATAAATAATTTCATTTAGATTTATTCTGTGTGGTACCAAGATGCAAACTAGTGGTTGGAGGAAAAAGAATCAAAAGTCAAATAGATGCTTAAGACCTTGGGCAATGTAATGAAGAGCCTTAGAGAAACCTTATGGTGGTGGAGGTAGAGATTTGGGTGATCACATCCATGCTAGAAAGGGAACTGTCAGCAATGTTATCAATAGACTGTAACTATGATGCTAAAGTTGAGGCTAGGCAATTTCAAGGCCATTTCCAAGTCCAATATCGTATTTAATTAAATGTAATTTTCCTAACATGGTTATTAAGAATGAAAGGATCATGAATTCACATGCTGAAAATAATTCAAGAATATTTATTCTTAAAGCTAATACCAGTTCATGAGAGAATGGCAGATGACATCAGTCCTGAATCAACAAGACCACTGGGGTGTGGTATTCAGCTGGAGGGGTCCCTGCTGGTTGTATTGCTGCATCCTACTGAAAGTCTAGTTAATATTGTTTGGTATATTGGTGGCCTCTTCACAACATTAACTATGGTCCCATTTATGACTGGACATCCTTCAAGGATTAGATGTTGCAAATACAAATTCCTGCTAAATGTACCCTTCAATTAAAGCTCTCTCTCATCCTCCAGTCTTGAGGAGAAGGAGGAAGGAGATGCCTTAAAGATTAAGCAAATGCCAATTTGGCAAATGATAAGGGTTAACATGCTTATAATAAATGTTAAAATATTTGCCTGAAATGAATTCTGGGTTGTCCAGCTTGAGGATCATAGTGACTCCTCATTAGTTTTATGTTGCATTACAAAGACAAATGTACCAACACATCCTGTAAGAACCATGCGTTGACCTTTTTCCTCTTGTCTGTAGACCTACCTCTGTCTATTTATAGAAAAATGCACGTGAAAAATGGAGGAAAAAGGTAGAAAAGAGGGATAGTTAACTCACAGAAAAACAGGTTAAAATAATTTTCATTACTTTTCATCCCCCTGTTCAGCCCAAAGCGGGAGGAGGCGGGAGCTGCGGACTCAGTGCAGGAATGAGTAGTAATTGAGCTTGTGCTGAGGCGGAGGTAGCTTTCTCCTCCCGGTGTCATTGCTGCAGCCTCCACCGCCCGGTCCCTAGTTCCTCAGCTGCCTCTCTTCTGGTGTGAAATCGCCTACAAAGACAGCGAAGCCGCCGCAGAAGTTGCCCGGCGGAAGACTCCGGAGGCATTGGCTCAGTAACTTTTCACGTCATTTTCTGCTCCGGATCCCCTTCTCGCCTCTCCACGCAGCCTTCCCCACCGCAAATCACCAGTGCTCATGGGGCAGGCGAAGAGGAGCTTGCAGCACTGAGCTGAACCGGACTCGAGCCAGTGATGTCCGGCTCCAAATTGGAGGACTCCCTCCCTCGTCGCAACTGGTCATCTGCTTCGGAGCTGAATGAAACTCAAGAGCCGTATTTAAATCCCACCGACTATGACGACGAGGAATTCCTGCGGTACCTGTGGAGGGAATACCTACACCCAAAAGAATATGAGTGGGTCCTGATCGCTGGGTACATTATCGTGTTCGTGGTGGCTCTCATTGGGAACGTCCTGGGTGAGTCTCCTCCCGGGCAGACCTCCAAAGGGCTGTCACCTCCTCTCGGTCCCAGGCTGCAAAGACTCTGAAGACCCCTCCCTTCCCTTGGGATGCAAACAAAGAGGTCGCTGCTCTCAGTGGGGGTTTCTAATAAAAAGAAAAAAAATTAAAAGTTTTCTGATTTTACGAATCGGGACTAAACCCTGGGATATTATTCCTTTTTCTGCAGGGGGAAGAGAGAAACCGCGTTTCCCCTGCCTGCCCCCTCCCCGGCACCTAGGTTACAAGCACAGGGAGAGGGACGGTGACAGGCATCTCCAGGTGGATTTTGTAGGGGAATCAGACGTGCTTTTGTGTAACCTGGCTGGGTGTTTTAGGAGCTTGGGGGGAGGCATAGCTTGCAGAAGGCAATGCTGCACCCCTAAGGAGTAAGCTCTCTTTGGCTGTTGAAGTCACAAAGCATTTGCGAGCTGGGTTGAATGCCCTTTGCCTGGGAGGCTTAGGCTCCCGGCAAGAATTGGTAATGAAAGGGCAGAGAGCAGAGACAGAGGCAAAGCAGGGAAGCTCACTCACTCTCCAAAGCTGAATTAAACAGGAATCATGCAGGGAGCAAGAAGGAGGAGCATCCAAGAAAAGTACCAGGGAGACCTCAGTCATCCATCCATCCATTCACTCATTCATTCATCCATCCATTCAACCAATGTTTTTTTCTTCAGAGGTTGCTTGTTGCTAGGCTCATGAAAGATTTGTATCAACTGATTTTTTTCCCCCCAAAATACTAGACTCTCCCTATTTGTCCCTATAGAGGTCTGTACTCAAGCACCGGTTTCCCTTGTACCCTCCTTACAACTCTTCCCACTACAATTTATGAGGGTTGGGGAGGGCGTTAGGTGGCCATATGAGGTTGGGGTTATGGAGTTTCCTAGGGCAGGAGGGAAATCTACTTCCAGCAAAGGAGCTTTGAAAGGGAAGGAAGGTTTTAAATAAATTGTGAATGGAAGATGCATGCACCTTGATGAATGGAGGTGGGAGGCTAGGAGGCTTTTCAAAGGTAGAGGGCAGTGTGGAGGAAGTCTCTCTTGAAAACTATAGGAGGAGGTGGGGGAGGCTAGGAGATAAGCTTTTGATTTTCAGTGCAGAAGGTGAGTGAGGTGAGAGGATGGGAGGCTTTGAGGTTAAAAGCAAAGGATTTGCGGCTGCAATGGAGGATGGTAAGGAACTTAGTCTGCTTTCAGCACTCTCCTGGTTTTTACCTTTCTGCCAAGTGCTTTGGTCTGGGTAGGAAGTAGTCTCACACCAGTTTAGCAGGCAAACTAGCTGGTAGTATGAGACTGAGAGAGATTCTCTGGAGAGTTGGTAGAATATTATTTAATGAGATTAAATATTATTTAATGAGATTAGAACACTCTGAGAACTTTAGTTTGCTCTGTCTGTATTATTTTTAGACCATTTTTCTTTTGTTGATCTTTGTGAAAGGTAAACAAAGTGGATCTTCTTGGTATTCAGACACATGGATAAAAGTGGAAATATACATGATTAAGGGTCTTATTATAAGGATGTCTCTTAATAAAAATGCCTTTATTATTTCACTTACTGTCATCCATCATTAGATTACAACTATTAAGGCACAGGACTACCAGTATAGCAACATTTTACTGCATTATGCCAACGCTTACTTATAAGTAGATAACTCAAATTGAACATATATGGAGAACCTACTATGTGCCAGTTCCATTCACATATGCCATCACTTAAAATGCAAAATAGTGCACATGGGAGGAATGAAATGATTAAAAGACTTGATTGAGATTCAATTCCATTTCTGCTGACCTCAGATCCAGAATGCTCCATTGTTATTCTACTCTAGATCTAGAAAGCATATAGAGAATGGATTCTGTATTCCTGATTGTCTGCAAGCTGATTGGATGAGTTTCTTCTCCCCTGCATCTATATCTTCAGCTAAAAAAGTACAATGAAGGGTAAATGGCACTGTCATTCTCTCCACCAAAAATCTGTCCAGGAGGAATGTGATTGCTGTGCAGTACAAAATGATATATATTTTTTCTTGCAGGAGTAGCTACAAACCATAAGTATTTCCCTTGCCTAATTTATTTCAGGCTTAATCTTTGTGATAAAATACACTCTGCTTTGATATTATTTCACTTTTTCTTTATACATACTTTATGGTACATAGTCTTCAAACCCTAATTGCATAGTTAGGGTTATATGTTTACTAGCCTGGTGAGTTTTAATGTCTAAAAGGAAGCACATCTATAGTAAAGGCTACCTGTTTCATAACATCAAGGAAAAGAGCACTATCCATAGACCCAAGTGCTGAAAGAGCCAATTCCATTCAACTTAAAAAGAAATATTTACACAAAGCATCCTGCTCTGAAAATACTGACAGCTATTTTCCTTAGCAATGAATAACATTGAAATCTTCTGCAGCTGAACTGAAACTCATTCTTCACCAACATATTCCCTGAAAGTTGATGAGGTTTAAGTTTGACATTTAAATAAATTAGCAGTGCCATTACTCACAGACAACTTCTTGCTCTTTGATGTCACTGTCAAATATACAAAATAGATTAGACTTAGAAACGCCTTTTTGCCCTTCTGGTATAACTAATTTTATAGAGAATATTGGGATGATATTATTCATAAGTCACATTATTCATGCAAGATAAAAGACAACGTGAGGTATGAAGGTGAAATAGCACAGTGTAGGCAGCAGATATAAACACTGACCCATCAAGTCTGTTTATGATCTGTACTTTCTTGTAACTGCTTGGGAAATATCAACCTTGTTGAACTTACAGATATAATGCCACCAGTTAGAAGTCATTTTTCCCACAATGGTCTTTGGTGAAGTGATGTAAGAAGATATACTCTGTGTAGAATAATAAAGTCTTGGTCAACCCCCCACCTCTTTTTCTTTTCCCACAGTCTCTTTCTATCATTATGTGATTGTCTGATGCTACTTCCAGGCATAGAAAGAAATTTCCTGGAAAAAAAATGACAAAGACATTCACATGAAGACATAAGCTCTTGTAAATGGAATTGCATGAATATTTGTATTCAATAACAAGCCATATGCATTTCTAATTGCGGATTTTTAGGAAGGAGCATGGGGTACTGCTCTTTTTGGAAGAAGTGTTTTTCCAGTATCTGCAAAATGAGGCCACATATAACCTATTCCTAAGTTTATCTTATATGATAGTCAAGTAGATATAATCACTTGTTCAATCAGTACATTTTGAGCATTTTTTAAAAATCAATGTGTGTGTGATTGAGGACTTTGGAAACTTGAAAGAATGTATTGGACATAAAATTTACCCCTAATTCCTTGAGTTGAAATTGGAGAGAAAGATGTGTGTTTATTTAGTTCAAACATTAAATATTTAGGGAAAATGATCAATATGCTGCCTCTCTTTTGCATTCAAAGCTACCCTAAGTTTCACTTGGTTCACCCTATATTTGTTATTACTGTTTCCATATAAAAATGGAAAGAACATACAATAAATGTAGACATTAGTCCACCTTTGTTTCTTTCTCCTTGTGCAACCATTAACAAGTTTTGAACTCTTCAAGTTTATTTTTTTGTGAATGAAAATTAAAGTTGATAATGACTGTCTTGCAGAAATCATATCAGAATATACTATATAGATATCCTCTATCAAAGTATACAGAGGAATACATGCACACACATGAACTTTCCTGGAAATATAGTAAACACTATTGATTTATGTCAATTTTTATTCCTTCATTTCTGCTATTGAAATCTCTCCGTGATGTTGTTTAAAGCCAACTTCTGGCACCATGGTCACTCTGACTTGCTGCAGTAGCTCTTTCTGACCTTGGTCCTCAAACTTTTCTCCATTGAGTGTTTTCCTAGAATGGGCAAGTAAATGAGAGCTGGCATATTACTCTCCCTTTCCTTCCCAGCTCCATCCATTAGCCCTCTTCATACTGATTATTCAATATTCCCTTCTGTGTCTCTCTGAAAGTCCTTCCTAACTACTGGGTTATTTTTCTCTTTTTCGCAATACTGGGGTTCCTTCACTTAAATTATATTTGTTGTTTTTGCTAATCATTTTATCTATCACTATCAATTTTCTAAATAACATACACAATGTGTTAATTTAACTCAGTTTAAGCACATTATAAATTAAAGAATTTGTCCATTAAAAGTTAAGATAATTGGCATGTATGGAATGGGAGGAGGGATTCTGTAATAGTGTTGCATTCTACAGAACTTCTACAGTCTTATGTCCTGGAAGTGGAGCTAGCAGAGGTGCAACGCTGCTGATCGTAAGCCTAGGGAGACCTTGTTCTCCCTCTCCTTGTATCCAGTTCGGCTCCATGGGTATCTGTAAACCCATGCTTTCCTACACAAAATCACAAGAGGATTAGATACACTACAAGTCTGCCAGGATTCAATAGAAATCATTAATCATGAATGTAACAGGTATTGTTAGTCATTAAGCTTCAAAACTGTTGTGTTTTAGTTACAGATTATCTAAATAAAAATTAAGCTGATATATCTGTGTTTTGCTAAAATCATAACAATTTAGCACCTGGTAAAAGAAATTATGTCTTTGACTTGAACTGAATCTCCATGATAACTTTTCAAATGGCTGTCTCAGAGAAAACAGTGACATTTATCATGAGGAGATGATAATGAGAGTCACATGGGCTACTGACAATTGAATGTAACAGCTTTTTTCCATATTTGAAAAATATATATATGGAAAGTGAAATCATGGAATAAAAAGCATTTTTAAAAGAGGCTAATTCTGAACATCAAATGCAGTTCTCTAGTTTTTAAAAGTTGTCCTGATTTTAGTAGGATACACACATTAAATTGTACCATGTGTCTGCATGAGTTTTCATTATTTTATATTTTAATTATATTTGAAAAGTTTCGTGTGCTATGATAGTATTCCAAAATTCCTGAATTCTCACTGAACTCAAATTCTAGCAATATCCGTTGTGGATGTTAGTCACTAGTGACAGGAGATCCCTACACCTTCCTTCCTATGGTATTTTGATGTTTCCCACACTGAGGAAGGCTAACTTTGTTGAGTAATGACTCGCTGGCATGGTTTAGCCAGTGACACGTGTCAGGTAAAAATGAGGGTATGTATCTCCAGTTCCTCTTGTTTGAAAAAGAAAATGAAGAGCATTTGTTGAGTTCTTTACATAGGTCCTCTAGGCCAGGCTTAACTTATGTGTATTTCATTGATGCTTCACAGCCAACTCACCATGAGAAGTTTACTAACTTTACCTTACAAATGAGAGAAACAAACTGCAAAGAGTAATTTTAGCTTATTCCTAAATTTGGATCAGACAGTAAGCAGCAACCCTAAGTTTCAAACACCAATCATCAGGTTCTATGGTCCATGCTTGTTTTAATCACTTCATTCTTTCTCTCTGCAGCCTCTAATCCCAACTGGGGGTACACAGAAGGGTGGAGAAAGTGACACTCTAATGTGCCCTCTAGATGATTTACATTTCGCTGGCATGTTGCCATGTTGTTTTTCTGATAGACTATGGTTCAGCTCTGAGGATGAGCTCATTTGCTAAGCTAATCAAGATCATTCTAGGGTTATTGTACAAGACAAAATTCCAAGGTAAACTAGGTGCTACCAAAAATGCTTTTGCCTTTCTGGGAGATCATTCACTGGAAAAAAAAAAAGGAAAGAAACTTAGACAGTTGTGGCCAAGAATGATTTTGTTATTGAAAGTGCTATTGTCAGACATAATTTAAGACAAGGACCTAAACACTTAGGACTTCACATAATCTAAAGATCTTTGTTTATTTTTCCTCATTGTTTTCAAAAAGTCATGCATTTTGTTAAAAAAAACTCTTTAAAAAATATTTGCTTAAACAAATCATAAGTTTATATTCCTTTGGTTAAATAGGTCAATTTTCTGATCATTTAATAGTGTTCCTATTCCAGAATATTTTTCCTATGTACAAGAGGCACCACACATGAAATAACTGGAAAATCTGGGACATGCTGGGGAGTGAAATGTAGGATACATAAGGTGGGTCTTTCAAATTTCCGACTCTGAGAACTAAACAGTGACAGATTTTTTTTAACCAAATAAATGTGTTGGATAGATATTAAAATGACATTTAATTGTTTGAAAATAGAAATGTTTTATCATAAATACTGTCTAATTGCTCAAAATGAATAGCTAACTACTTTATTCCTAAAATATATGTACCGATTATTGTCACTGTGTTTTGTAGTAATTTGCTTTCAACGTTAGATATATAGAAACAGTACTCAATATTTCTGTAGTATTTTACTCATCAGATGATATTGTTACACCTTTTCTGTTTAATTATTCTTCACAATGACTTTATGAGGTGAACATTTTATGAAAACCTCAAACATTGGAAGTGATTTAAAGTCACAATGAAAGAAAAGCAGAGGTACACAGAAGTACCAGATGTTGGTGTCTTTAGTGTGGAAAAAGCTTGCGGTTTCCTTGTACTTCTAGAGAACAGGAAAAAGATCATAATGACTTTTGTCTGGCCTTCAGCTAGTTCATTTTTGCTACCTAATTTTGTCAGTCCTTAGGGAATACATTCACATTAAACAAATTCACTAACTTGTTAAAATAAAATTAAATAATAATTCTAATGTTTTAACTTACAGCAAGAAGTCATTTATACATCCTGGATTTTCTAAGGTCCTTTTAGCCACCTGTCTTTTTCCATACAGAGACAGCACATTTCCCAGATTCCCTTGAAGTTAGGATTATATAATATGATTGGATTTGGCCAATGCTTATGAGCATGACTGACACATGTTATGTCACATGACACATATGTCACTGACACATGAAGACTATATTGGTCTGAATCTAGGCTGTGCCATAGTAACATAACCCTGAATTGTCATCAGGTTGGCACCACAAAAATTTGTTTCTTGCTCATTTAATACCTAATGTGAGCCAGAGGGTCTGTTCCACCTCCTGATGCCTGCTGAGTATCCTTTGTGTTTTTTGTACCCCTTCCCTGCATGAACTCTGGTAAACAGCTTCTCAGAAGGATTCCAGTCATGTCCCCTTCCTGCAACTTCCTGATAGTCACACTGTTGTTTGTTTCTTTTCCACATTATGTCACTATTTGTCTGGGTGACAGCATACAGAAGAAGTGAGAGGATGTCACTTCCAAGATTACCTTATGAAAGGTCACAGCTGCTGACTTGTGTGCCCACTCTTTGTCTTGCTCTTGAATATCTTCCTGTAGAAAAGATGAGCTGCCTTCTTTCAAGCAGCCCACTTTTTGAGGAACTGAACTTTTCAACCAAAGTCATAGAGGAATTGAAGTCTGTTAACCACTTTGTGTATGACCCTAAAAGCACATTCTCCAGTCCAGCTTGAGTCTTGAGATGACTACAACAGCAACCCACCCCAAGTTATCCCCAGATGGACTGCAACTTCATGACAGACCCTGACTCAAAACAATCCAGCTAAGCCTCTCACAGTTTCCTGACCATTCCAAAGCTGTAACAATGCATTTTTGTTGCTTTAAGCTATTAAGTTTTGGGATAAGTTGATTTACAGATTCTAAAGTTGGCATTCAGAAGAAAGAACTCTAAAACATACACTGGCTCTTGACTACTTTTTCCAAAGTAGGATGTGCCAATAATGTCCATTAAAAAAAACACAAGTGTGTCATGCTCATAATCATTTGGTCATATTCAATCATATCGTATCAACCTAATTGCGAGGGAAGCTCAGAGATGTGCAGACTCTGTCACAGAAACTATAAGATAGTTAAAAGTATTTTTAATTTGCATAAACTCAGAACAAGGAATTCAGTACTTTATGGTATGCCACTAAGATAAACTGATGGATCCATCATTCACATTTTAAATCTGTGACAGCAGAAATAGCTGGGCATTTTCAAGAAGCTTTGTGCCAATTACTGTGCTGGACTGGGAGAACTACAATAAAGGATTTCAAGGGACTTCCAGGCCAAATGAAGAGGTAGCCGTGTCAACATATAATCTCAATATAATGTGGCAACTGCTATGATAGAGGGTGGTACAAAATGTAACGTAAGCATATGAGAAGGACACTTAGCTCCATCTGGGGGATTAGAGAACACACGGGAAGAGATGACACCTAAACTGAGTTTTAATGGCTGCATTCAAGTTTCCCAGGTAAAGAAAATTGGGTGAGAATGTTCTAAGAGGAGGAAACAACATGAGCAAAATCAGAGAGGCATGAAATTGCAGGAGCTATGAAGAGAATATTAAACAACTGGATAACTCCAGTGTGAGTAGAGATGAGCAGAGTCTGGAGACAGGTGTCGGGCCATGAACAGCCTCATGTTCCATGCTTAAAATAGAGGCTTGGCTACCGGTTTAAAGGGGAGCAGCCATTAGAGGGTTTTAAAGAGAGTGTCTTCATTAGTCTGCATTTCCCATGAGAACATTCTGAAGATCTAGAGAGTAAATACAAATAATGACAGACTAATGGAAGTTTTCATACTGGGATATGTCTTGTTTTGGCTCATCTTTCAAGGCCACTTTAAATAAAGAAAAACGAAACCTGACAATAGAGGTCATAATATAAATTCTCTAGATAATTATTTCCGGGAGGCTTTCACACGCTCCATAGGAAAAAAGACAGGAAAAAAAGAAAATGAAAAGATGGAAAAAGGAGGAAGAACGAAGCAAAGGATAATGATTTTATATATATATATATATATATATGCATAGAAAAAATGATGCTGATTCTGCTTTGTTACACATTTAAAAGTGGAAAGTAACCTCTCTTTAAAACAATTTTTAAATTTCTCTTCTGGATGATACGTTTATGAATTTTGTGTACTATAGCCCTATTAATATTTTCAAATATTCTGTATAGGTTTTTATTAACACGTTTTTGTAATAACTCAGCTCTGTGCGTTTTTGTGGGTTATTATTGCTTCTAGCTATCCCCTATTTTGGCCTTTATCTCAAATTTAGGTCTCACACTGAAAGCTAAAAGATTAAAATTTTGATACCTAATCAAATTTTTTCACATTTTTCCCAACTAAGTTCCTTATTTTTTTTTTATTACCTGCAACTTTCTAGGAGTTGTGGAGATGGCCATTTGTAGAGTGCTTGCCTAGCATTCCCTGTATTTGATTCCTAGAACTGCAAGAAAAAAGTATATCATTTGAAAATTGGTTTTAAATGATCTTTATATCATTCAAATCATAAGTTTAAATTGATCCTGATCAACTCTTAAGGAATTTCTATGAATATTTCTCTGTAGGTTGGCATGATAAGCTTCAAACATTTTAGAGGCACAGTTTTAAATTATTATTTGCTAATACTAATTCACAATGAAAATACAGCAGTGATTAAAATGGTAGTATCCTTTTTTCAGTTCTCAATGTATTTTCATCACTACTTAGTGACTAAAATGAACTTATAAAGCACATGGTTTTTAACCATGTAAGGCCTTGACCTTATCACTACATTGCTAAAAATGGGGTCAGAAAAAACACTGGCTCTAATAATTTATTTCATCAATTCAGAATGAATTTGGTGAGTCATCCTCTTTGGTGGACAACCAAAATGCTTACAAATACCATTTTGAAGGAAATCTGTCTTTTGGAAAATGTAAAGATTGTGCTAATCTTTCTAGGTCAGGGGTGTGAATGTATGGCTAAGTGCTTAAGTAAGCATATTATTATTATGTGAAACTGAATCAACTTTTCATTATGAAAAAAATAGCTAAGAATGTAATTTCTTCACTTTTTATACAAAAGCTCTCAATGTTAGAAAGCCTGGTATTTTTAAGCCAATATACGAAAAGATCTTAATTATTGGAATAATTATGTACATGGGCTTGATTCATACTTTGGACACCTACAATGGAAAACCTACAATGGACTTGTTCTTTGAAGTCATTGGAGATGATTTTGATGACTCTGTGATTCCTGAAATCATACTAGATGACCTTAGTTTATCCTTAGTTTATAAACTGTGTTTTCAACCCCCCAGGCATAGTAAAATTTCTGAATGGTCACTGACAGAAATTCAAACCATTTTACAGGAAAGGAGAAATTAAAAATTTAAGAACTTAAAAATATAAAAACAAAAATATGTGCATATATCACACACATAAATACAAACAAATTTTGAAGATTTGATCATATGAGTAATATGATTAATAGAGCCTAGTTTTTTTCATTCAGAATTACAAAGCTATTTTTCAAACATTCAATATATCAAAAACTGAACACGAGGCCTTGATCTTCCCAAAAATCAAAGAGATATTTTTGAACTATCCACTGTGTAAATTAACAATAGATTTTATGGAAATAGAAAAGATAAATACACTGGATATGAATAAGTCCTTCAATTGACATCCATGGAAGGAGAATTCCTTGGGTGATTGATCACTGTAGCGTTCTTTCTTCTCAACAGACCCCATGTATTCCTGCTTCAGGATCCTTACAGTGCCTAACCTTTCTGATGCTCCCATGCTGACTCCTGTTCATGTGTCACATTTTCACAGAAAGTCTCTCAGGCTGCTGTCCGTCACATTGTCAGTTGGTTTGTTGTTTTTTTTTTTTGTTTTTTTTTTTTGCTGTGTCCCTTAAATAAATGTAATTTCCTTAATTGTGGTTTCTTTAGTTTCCTTGTTCGCAGGTATATCCTCAGAGCTTAGAACAGTGATTTTTTTAAAGCTACCAAATAAATTATTGTTAGATTTATACTAGGAAAAATGTCTTACATAAAGCACATTTTTAAAAAATTATGTACTGTAGCCTTGAAATTTTTGTATGAGTGTTGAAAATAAAATGTCAGCAATTTGAATTATGTTTGTGATTACTTTGATCTGTATCTTTAATTTTTATTTATTTATTAAAAAAATTTTTTTGCTAGGAATTGAACCCTGGGGCTTACGTATGGCAGGCCCATATTCTACCACCGAGCTATATCCTAGGCACATTTTGGTCTGTATCTGTAGGAACATACATGTTAAAATAAGTATTTAATAATTATCAAGGTAATGATTATGAGATATGACTTTAAAAATTTTTCCTGAGGGCTGTGATCTCTTTGATGTTACTTAGTGACTTTTACCATGAAACTGACTTGTTCTTCTCATGAAAAACAATTGTGATTTATACACTGTAGTCGTTTTTTGTTGTTGTTGTTTTCAAGCAAATTACATCAAGATCCTTCCAAATAATATACTGTATTTCTGCAATAACTGAGAAGAATGTGTAATGTGCAAAAACCCTACTTACACTCTTTGTTTCTAAATGATTCCCTGTCACTTTTATAAAAGTTGAAGGACACACTCAACCATTCATGTTCTAAATGA
This sequence comes from Aplodontia rufa, assembly GCA_004027875.1. NCBI lineage: Eukaryota > Metazoa > Chordata > Mammalia > Rodentia > Aplodontiidae > Aplodontia > Aplodontia rufa. Next base: position 26,287 of record PVKS010005841.1, read on the forward strand.
GGTAAGAGATCTGTGACCAAGTGTCACTATGACTATATATTTTCTGCAGTAAAAAGAGCCACATATATCCCACCTGGGCACAGGGTGTCAGGCATGCCCTGTGAAGCTCAGCTTTAGGAATCCTGTCATTTTCCTACTTTACTAGTGACCTATACCAATTTTATGAATTTCACTTTGTGCTGTGTAGACAAATGAAAAAAATTAGGCTGGGGATATAGTTCAATGTAGAGCATTGCCTAGCATATACAAGGCCCTAGGTTTATTTGATCCCCAGCACAACTGAAAAAAAATTACCCTTCAGGCAGAGTTCAAGATCAATGTTTATAAAAAATATGGATAGTTGTAAAAAATATTTAATAGGGACTAAAGGAAACAATAACCCTTATGACTGACTTTGGCTCTGAAATGTCAATCAGATTTTATTTTATTTTTTAAAGAAATTTTAAAGAGAGAGGGACAGTTAGGGAGAGAGAGAGAGAGAGAGAGAGAAAGAGAGAGAGAGAGAAAGGGAGAATCAATTTTATGTAGTTTTATTCATGTAGCTTTCCTTGCTTCAAGACCTCGTTGTATATGTGGTGCTGGGATTTGAACTTGCATACTTGCGCATTCCAAGCAAGTGGTATAACCACTGAACCACTGCTCCAGCCCCCACATTTTAAACTTTTAAAAATCCAAGGCATAGTCTTACTCAAACAAGGGTAGCATTGTGAATTATAGCAGACCTGGAACAAATAAGTTCATCAATATTTATTATTGTTGTGAGATAGTGAATTACAGTAGAATTTACAGAATGAACACATGAACAATAGTCTTCTTCTAGACTCTCTTAGCTAAAATCCTACAATAATTTGTGTGATAGGGCTATTATTTGTTCCTTTTCCTAGGTAGTTAAATGTTGTATTAGATAGCTGCAATTGTGTTGGTTGTCTGAATAGCTTTACATGTGCCAGTTGGCCTTCCTACTCTTTCTTTTCAAATTAGAGTATTATATTTATAAATAGTAGTTGGGTGTGTTTTGACAAAATCATACATACATGCAATTTGATTTCAATCTGTTGCCCCCTTTTCTCTTCCCTTTCTTTCCCACTGTTCTCCTTCTTATACACTATTGATTTTTCTTTCTCCCTTATATTTACTTATCTATTATTTCTTTCTTTCTTTCTTTCTTTATTTTTGGTTGGTATTTTGTACATAAACATAAAAGTTAAATCCCTGTGGTATATTTACATATTCATATATTTTTTAAAATGCATTTTATATTTTCTCCCACCTTCCTCCTTTTCAATCTTTACTTCGACTCCAGCAATCTTCCCTACATCTTTATAATATCTGAGCTTCCCCGTCTTCCTTCCATTAGGTTGCTCTAGCTTCCACATATGAGAAAACATTTGACCCTTGATTTTCTGCACATGGCTTATTTCACTTAGCAAGATGTTCTTCATTCCCATGCATTTACTAGCAGATGCCATTATTTCATTCCTCTTTATAGCTGCGTAATTGTCCAGTATGCACATATACCACCTTTTCTTGATCCATTTTTCTATTGTTGGACATATGGGTTGATTTCACACATAATTTTGCTATTGCAAATTTTTCTGCTATAAATATAATGACTGCATGACTATAGCATCCTGTATTAGTTCTTTTGACTAAATATCAAAGAATGATATAGCTAGGTAAAACAGCATTTCCAAATTTTTGAGGAATCTCAATACTACTTTCCAAAGTAGTTGTGCTAAATTGCAGTCCAGCCAAAAATGTATGAGTGTACATTTTCCCCAAATTTTTGCCAGCATTTATTATTTGTGTTCTTGATAACTGCCATTCTGACCAGAGTGAGATGAAATCTTATTGTAGTTTTGTTTTTTTTTAAGAGAGAGGGACAGTGAGAGAGACAGAGAAAGAGAGAAACAACTTTATTTAGTTTTTCACATGGCCTTCGTTGCTCCAACACTTAGTTGTGTACGTGGTGCTGGGGTTTGAACCCGGGTCCTCGTGCTTGCCAGGCAAGCGCCAAAACCGCTGAGCCACAGCTCCAGCCCCCTTATTATAGTTTTGATTTGTATTTCCCTGATGGCTTCAGATGTTGAAAGTATTTTTATATATTTATTGGCTATTGGTGTCTCATCTTTTGAGAAATGTTTGCCCAGTTTGTTTGCCCTTTATTGATTGTGTAATTTGCTTTTTTGGTTAAGTTTTTTCAGTTCTTTATATATTCTAGATATTAATCCCCAGTTAGAGCAGCTGGCAAACATTTTCTCTGACTGTGTAGGCTCCATATTCATGCTCCCAATTGTTTATTTTGCTGTTCACAAGCTTTTTAATTTGGTGGCAACCCATTTATTGATTTTTGGTTTTATTTGTTGAGTTTTAGGGATTTCTATTAAGGAAGTTGATGCCTGCACTTCTCTGATGGAGTGTTGATTCTATAATTTCTTCTAGGAATTACAAGGTTTCTGGTCTAATTTCCAAGACTGATCCATGTTGATTTGACTTTTTTGTGCAGGTTGTGAGATAGGGATCTAATTTCATTCTTTTACATATGGATATGCAATTTTCTCAACACAACTCTTTATAAAGGCTATCTTTTCTTCAACATGTATTTTTGGCACCTTTGTTACATATCAGATGGTTCTAATTATGTAGGTTTGTTCTGTATCTTCTGTTCCATTGGTCTTCATGTATATTTTGATGCTAATGCAATGCTGTTTTTGTTACTTTAACTCTGTAGTATAATTTGAGATTTGATTTTGTGATGCCTTATATGTCCCTTTTCTTGCACAGGAATGCTTTGCTATTCTGGTTCTCTTATTCTTCCAAATGAATTTAAGTACTAGTTTTTCTAGTTCTGTGAAAAATGCCATTTTATTTTGATGGGGATTACATTGAATGTGTTTATTCTTTTGGTAACTGGCCATTTTGACAATATTAATTCTGCCTATTCAAGATCATGGGAGGTCTTTCCCTTTTAAGTTCTTCAATTTCTTTCATCAATTTTCTATAATTTTCATTTTAGAAGTTAGATTAATTCCCAAATATTTTAATTTTTTGAAATTGTTATGAAAGGATTGGTTTTCCTGATTTTTTTCCCTACTGTTGGAACATAGGAACATTTCAAATTTCTAAATGTTGAACTTGTATCCTACAATTTGATGAATTCATTTATGAGCTTCAGAAATCTTCTGACAGAGGTTTTTTATTTTTTTATTTTATTTTTTTATTTTGGTTGTTCTTGTTCTTTGGTTTTGCATCTTCTGGATATAGGATCATGTCATCAGCAAGGAGAGATAGTTTGACTTCTTCTTTTCCTATTTGTATTATTTGTATCCTTTGATTTTCTTTTCTTGTCATATTGCTCTGACTAGAGTTTTGAGAATTATATTGAATAGAAGTGTTGAGAGTGGACATGTTTGTTCCTGATTTCAGAGAAAATGCTTTGTTTTTAGCCATCCAGTGTGATGATTGTTCTGGATCTGTCATATATAGCTTTTATGGTGTTATAATGTTAAGTTCTTTCTATCCCTAGTTTCTCCAGTGTTCTTAATGTGAATGTATGCTGGATTTTACCAAAGGCATTTTCTGCATTTATTGAGATAATCATGTGATTCTTATTCTTAATTCTATTTAAGTGGTGAATTATATTTATTGATTTGTATATGCTGAACAAACTTTGTACCTCTTGGATGAAACTACTTCATTATGTTGTGTTACCTTCTTGATGTATTTTGAATATTATTTGCTAATATTTTATTAAGGATTTTGCATCTATGTTCAGCAGCAATATTGATGTATAGTTTTCTTTCCTTGATGTGTCTTTGTCTGGTTTTGGTATTAGGGTTATACCGGTTTCATGGAATGTATTTGGGAGTATTTCTTCCATTTCAATTGCATGCAATAGTTTGAGAAAGACTAGTGCTAGATCTTCTTTAAATGTCTGGTAGAGCTCAGCTGAGACTTCATCTAGCACTGAACTTTTCTTTGTTGAAAGGCTTTTAATTGCTGCTTTAATTTAATTACCTGATAATGATCTGTTTGGGTGTTATATACTTCCTGGTTCAATTTGGACAGGCAATATATACCGAAAAATTTTTAAAGTCCAATTAATGGGAGCATAAACTTTCAAAATACCTTTAAATGATCTAAATTTCAGAAGTGACTGTGGTGATACCTCTTTTTTCTTCTCTAGTTATTGTTTATTTGGGTCTTCTCCCACCCCATCTCTCTCTCTTCTTCTGGTTAGTTTAAACAATGATTTATTAATTTCATTTCTTTGTTCAAAGAATCACCTCTTTGTTGAATTGATTTTATGTATTGTACTTGTTTTCTTAATTTCATTAATTTTGGTTCTGACTTTAATTATTTCCCATCTTCTACTGATTCTGGAATTAGTTTGTTCTTCATTTTCTAAGACCTTGAGGTGGATCATAAACTTATTTATTTGTTGGCATTCCAATTCTTAAACAGTGAATAAATGTAGTGTTCTTTTCACTATTTCCATTCTTCTTTTGATGGTGTATCTATGACAGTCTATATATCAAGTTAATAAGATCTGGGAAATTGCAGGAAAACACAAATTCTCCTACACATTTTCTGATAAACTTAACTGAAAAAGACTTGAGTTCTCTAATTAATCACCATTTTCCCAGTGATCTGAAACTCATTTCAGGTAACTGGTCACAGGTACTAGAAGCAGTGAAGAGTAAGGAATCTAAGATCAAGCTTCGGTCAAGTCAAGCATAGATTTTTTTTTTCATTTGGTAAATAGGACTTCCTAAGAGTGCTCTGAGTACTGACTTTCCATCAACAACAATGAAACTAGGTAAAGATTGTGGTTTGAAGTTATGCAAACACAACTTTCTCATCCAAATGAAGGTGAAAGCAACAGAATCGCAGAGGGCTCCGTCTTACTGTTACAGCAAAAGGGATGTCAAAAATAAAGCATCTTGAGCGAACACACTGACTTTCTAGGGCTTATCTAATTTGGAGCCATTTCCTTTTCTTATTTCATTCAGCAAATTTTTATTGAACACCCACAACATGTAGTCTGTTCTATTACATTCTGTGGAGGAAATACAGAAGAGAATGAAGCATGGTCCTTACCTACAAAGAATTTCTAATCTTATGAGGGAGGCTAACACATAAACAATAGGTAATGGTATAAGGACGTTGAAGAGGCATATGCTATGTGCTAGAGCATAGAAATATGAGTTAGATCTGACTTAAATAGGAAGTATACCTTCATTGAGGTAGAATTTAAAGTTGAATTTGTTGACACGAGTAAATAATTTTGAAAAGTTCCAGAGAGTGAACATAAATTCCACCTAAGTTGATGAAATATTAAGTTTTTGATAGCTTGATAATATAGAAATAATTGTACATAAACCAACCCCAAAAAGTTACAGGAGATTCCAGGAAAACATAGGCTTTCCTAAGCTTTTCTGAGTAATTTCAAGAAAGAATAACTTGAGCTCCTCTGCGGATTGACTTTTACTGTCTCCTTATTTCATGGATATCTGGCCCAGTCTTTTCATGGTGGTTAAATTAAACAAATTTTGAAATTCCTGGAGTTGTTTCTAAATGACTTTATTGTGACATTTCAGAGCTTTCAAAAGGAAGACTAATCTGAGGTAATGGTAAGAATGGATTGAAGTTAAAAAAAACTAGACACCGAGAAACCGGAAGCTTCTTAAAAACATTCAATGCAGTGATTATTAGGGTAAAGTCAAGAAAGTGGAATTGAATATGATTAAAAATTAAATAAATATAATAGAACTTTTGGAATCAGAAGCTGGCAATTCATCAGAGGATGGGCATTAAAAGGACAGAAAGCACCTGATTGGTTAATAGAAGTTTTTGACCAGAGAAGTGATTATAATTTCTCCTCCTTTCCTTCCTCCCCCTTCTCCCTCTCCTCCTCTTCCTCTTTTCTGTTTTCGCTTTTCTTTGTTTTGTTTTGTTTTTAACACTGACAGGAAATGTGTAAAGAGAATCAAGTGATGTAGACGATCATAATGAATTTAACAATGATGGATTGAACTGAAATTGTTGCAGGAGTATCTATTTGAACTGGGGTTTGCACCCCATATCCCACATGCCATTCACAGTTAATTTGCTTCTCTAAGTTTCTGTGTGGTTATACAAGTACAGTTTATTATTGTATTAGGCAAACAATACACTTTTAAATAATATATATTTATCCCCCATAAAAAAGATCATTTCAGAATTCTGGTATGAAAAAATAGAACTGTTTGCACAATAGAATTAATAATGAAAAATCTTGTTCTGTTTTCTCGTTCATGATTTTCTATATAAGATGCCAGTCTTTCAGGATTAAAAAGAGGTCACTTCCTTTTACAGTGAGTCCCTTGAACCATTAAATAAATCTATACATGCATTTCTATTCATACAAAAATGCAGGAAATTATTTCATGGAAAGAAGTAAATGGTTGGTATGAAAAGTATACGTGTTTCACCACCACTTTATGAAAGTCTGACTCTGATTCAGATTTGGTGATTCTGGTTTATTAAATTATAAATGTCAGAAGTTGTTGGTCACTGTGTAGATAGTAGGATTACATGAAAGTTGAAAAAACATCAAAAACTTCAGCAGTAATAATGTAGATATGAAATGCTGGAAGAATGGAATTACGACAGGAAATCAAACTCACCTGTACGGACTTGTCGTCTATACTAAGATTTTAGAAATGCAATTTTCACTGAAAAATCCTTAATCCCTTGTATGGAAAAAAGAAGAAACATAAGATTCTAGGAAGCTTCATCTAAACCACTGCAGACATGGTTACCCACCTTTTTTCTTCAATAGTATGGAGTTTGTAAATATTCTGCCTCCAAAGAGTAGGGATTATCAAAATATTATGCAAGATTTATAAGACTTGAGATATATTTGCTATAGCAGGTTAGCGAAGAGAATTTTCACTTCAAACTAAAAGTTAATTCAGATTTGGAATATGTGAGCCTAATTTTTTGTACACATTGCATAATTGGCATGCAACTGTATGTCTGTGTTTACGCAAAGCTGTGCAATCCATATGTATACTCATGTGTATTTTAAGGATATATCAGTGCTCAATGGCATTTGTAATAGATCACTTGCATCTATTTTATGTTTATTTTAAGCTAATAATTTTGGGGAGGGTTAGAGAACAAAGCCATAAAAGTTTAATGAAACAATCTAGAAAATGCCATATTGTTTTGGGACCTTTCCATGAAAGACAGTGAGCTTTTGGACCACCATAATTTTATTTATTTATTTATTTTATTTAGAAATTTATTTGTTGAACAATAAAGCAAGCTTCTAATGAAATAATATAATATATATATGAATTCTGAAAATTAGAGTTATCCCCAAGAGCCCCCCCCCCATTGCCCACCATTATCCCTCCCCCCTTCCTTCCCAATACATCTCTACAAATGCCTTAGGTTATATGACATTACACCTTATCTGGATTTTAAACATGATAATAGACCACCTTTCTCAATGACCAGGGTCTAGCTCCAGCCTCCACAGATGAGTGAAGACATTTGTCCCTTGGTTCTCTGGGTTATGCTTATTTCACTCAGCATAATTTCTTCCATAGCCATCCATTTACCTTCAAACGCTGCAATATCATTGTTTCTAATTGCTAAGTAGAACTCCATGATATATATGTACCACAGTTTTTGGATCCATTCATCCAGTGAAGAAAATCTGGGTTGTTTCCATAATTTAGCTATTGTAAATTGAGCTGCTATGAACATCGATTTTGCTGTGTCTCTATAATGTGCTGATTCTAAATCCCCTGGAAAAATCCCCAGGAGAGGTATAGCAGAATCATATGGTGGGCTCATCCCTAGTTTTTTGAGGGTTCTCCACACTGCTTTCCAGAGGGGCTGTACCAGTCTTCAGTTCCACCAACAGTGTGCTAGTGTACCTATCTCTCCACATCCCCTCCAGCATCTGTTATTGTTTATTTTCTTCATTTTTGCCAATCTGACTGGCATGAGGTGATATCTTAATGTAGTTTTAATTTGCATTTCTCTGATTACTAGTGATTCAGAGCAGTTCAAGCTAATAAAATTTAAACCTTCCATTTTCATTCCAATAAAAATGCTGTGGATCCATCTTAGCTTTTATTAAGAAAGCCATTATTTTCAACACTAGGACTATGTAGCTTCCTACATGTAGATCCCAAGTTACTGCTCTGTGTTCACTTAACAGTAATGATTAGTGAGATGAATATTGATTTGTAAAATATTTTAAACTCATTCTTCACTAAATTCAATGCCTTTCTTCATATATTAATCTACATATACAGAATACAGCACAGGAACTGGATATATGGTATACTTTTAATGTCCATTTCCTGTTCAATGTTATAATTAAGCACTTCAAGTTCTATCTTTAGCACTGAGCTTGAGTATGAACAAATGTGGTCTGTGCTCAATCTTAAGAAGTGCTCAGATTTGTAGAAGTCTCCCGGACAATGACTACAAGGACTCAGGGACTGATTTTTTCAGGAAGTTCTGGGACCATTTTCTCAGGAGAAAAAGTGAACATCCTTCAGTCTTCATGCCGATGTTCTGCTGAGATCTAACCTGGGTGGTGTGCCACTGTTAGATAGGTAAAATTTAAATTTGGATAAGGAGATACATTAATTCATTTATTATTGCATGAAACAAATATAAGAGAGTCTATTCATTATAAGGCACTCTCCCCTGATGCTGGAAGGATCAAAGATTAAAAAAAAGTCATCATTGACTTCAAGGAGTTATCAGTGTCATGGAAAGGACAGAAATGTAGTATGCTAAAGTAAAATTCAGTGTGGCATCTACTATTAAAGAGATATGAAAAGAAAATTGAGATGTGGAATTGTATACCTGCCTACCCACACGTATGCATATGTACACACATTGGTGACAAAGAAGCATTAACACAGGAGATAAATGAAGGACAGGAGAAGAAAAATAAAAGGTTTTGTAGAGGCAGAACACAAAGAAATTAAATTTTTGCTACCTCAGGGAATGACAAAAACATATTTGTATTTAAGAGTTTTTTCCTCCTCCAACACCAGGTTGTGAACCATGGGATAGATTACCCTTTAGGGTTTATGTGATATTATTGGGAACATTGGTTATTTGCAAGTTCATCTATTTAAAATTTTACTGTGAGGAAATACTTTGTTGCTAAGTAACCATTCATTCCCTTTAAAAGACTATAATGCTTTATTGTGAATAATGGTAAAATAACAAGATTTTATTTTAAACATGTGTTTTTATACTATAGTCCATTCTGTTTAAAAATAAAGGCATATCATCTAGAAACCCTGATATTTTAGTAGAGTTTTAAAATAAACTCAAAATACTAATATAGAGTTTAATTTTCTAATAAACATGATGAACAGACTCATATAAAAATCTGAAATTGATTTTTAGAGGGTGTATTCTGTTTGGTTTCACAATATTTAGCTTCTACAAGCTTGGTATTTAATTTCATGTCTGTGTCACCGAGTCGGCTGGGAGCATGACTGCTATGGAATTTCAAAACAATGAGACATTAGTGACAGCCGTTTATCATGAATCTGGTACATTTCAAATATAAGAGCTGTGAAACACTTGGATTTCTATAATACAAATTTATGACTTTTAAATAAAGTGAAAGCATATGAAAAGACAAAATTAGATTAAGAAACAAACATGGAGTGAGTCATATAAAATATTACAAAAACAAAAAATATGAAGACACATTGCTTATTTCTACCCATCATGTTTTCCCGTCAAATCACTGCCAAAACCATAATGATACTGAACATTATTAAATCAGTTGCTATCAGAATAAAGGGCAGTAAGAGGAATGAATGAATGAGAAGGAAACTCAGTAATAGTGTAGAACAGAAAAAGTGAATAAAGATATACTGAAAAATCAATAAGATATTGACTTTCTTTAAAAAGACAGAAACATTACAATATAAAATACTTCAGGGAGGAAAACATAAAAAAATAACAAAATTATAGGTAAAGTATATTAGAATTTACTTGAACTTTTAAATTGTGCTTAGAGAGAGGTATCATGAGGTACATGATGTGTCGAGTTGTACTAAATAACCCATGAAGATAAAAACAGAGAAAATCAATTAAAATCAGGGAGAGGAAAAATTGAAATAGTCATAGAAAGAATACAGATGATGGAGTGGAACACAGTCCTGTACACCTCAACATTGCCTGAATGGTCAATTATTAAACATTTCACTATAGCATAGGAATCTGTAATTGATGTTCCTTATCACTGTCTTCTCAACAACCATGCCTTCCTTTCTTCACATTCCCCCTTCTTCTAACAGCACATCCTCTTCCTTTAGGAGACTCTTCCTTTGCCTTTCCACATAGACTGAGGGGGAAGGGAAGCTTTCAATCACAATGTTCCATCTGTTAAGATCAGAGATAGAAATGCCTGATCATCTCGCATCCAATGGGCAATAATCCAAAAGAAAACTCTTAGTTTGTGTATTGGGTTTTCAGATATCTTATGACAGACAAATGAATGTTTTTTTCCTCCTGAGATTTTACTATATGAGTTGTTCAGACCTAGAGAAGACTAAGACCTTTTCCTGTTCACATGGAAAAAAAAATCTTCTTTTTCCCTACCTTTTCTGCAGGGGATATGTTTCAAAATCTCCAGACACCACAGAGAGACAAATAGTATACAATATGTATTAAAAATTTCACTTTCACTGTAGCATATGGATATATATATATATATATATATATATATATACAGTGTGTGTGTGTGTATGCGTACATACACATATGTAAATATGTGTAGATAGGTATATACTGTTTCTTCCTGTATATAACACCTATGTTAAATTAGGTATAGTAAGAGGTTGGCAACAGCATATGATTCTTTTTTCTTTCCTTATTTTATCAAGAATTTTCTTCCTTTCACTTAAAGCAAGCACATTAGATTTCTCTTTGGCATTTCCTAATTGCCATCATCATAAAGTCATGATTACTCAAATATAAGTACTGATATGTCACCACAATTTATCTGATAAATAAGATGGCTACTAAGTGACTAATGAGTGGGTAGCACATACCACCTGTATACACTGGACAAGAGGGCAATTCATGTTCGAGGTGGGACAGAGTAGGATGATGTGAGTTTGTGTTCCCTCACTCAGAATGAGGCCATTTAAAACTTGCAAATTGTGTATTTCTGAAACTTTCCATTTAATACTTTAGGATGGCAGCTGACTTCAAGGACATGAAACCTGAAAAGTGAAACATTAGATGAGGGGTAACTATTGTAAATTAGGAACATTTGAGACCAACTTCCAGACATACAAAGAAAGAGATAGAGAGAAACCTAATGATTTTGGATTGAATTTCTAGATCTAGTAAAACCAAAATTTCCTCCACCTTTTCCCAGTTACATGTGCTTTATTTTATGTTTATTAGATTTGAATGATTATATTTTGGAATACTAAATAAAACAAAATCCAGCTTGTATTTTATAAGTAATCAGAAAAAGGGAAAAAAATGAAGCTAAAGGGAAAAAAAAAGAAGGAAGAGGTAAATAAGAAACTCTGACTACCTTTCTTCCTGGAGGTAGATTATACTCAGATTATTCTTTCTGTATCAGTGTGGAGATGAGGAAATATATGGACTGGCAGGTCTTCCAAGGAGCCCTGACTAAATGAATCACAGAGTGAGTTGCTGCCTCGGTAATCTCAGATCTACCTTTAATCCATTCAAACTGTAACAAACTAAACCCTGTCCTACCTAGAGATCTAACCACACCCTAACATCAACAACTCTACCTTTAACTTTAACCCTTAGCCTAACTTTAATCCCCAAACTGACTCTAATACTTATTTTAATACTGAGGACCTTAAAACCAACCCTTCCTCTAAGCCTAATCCTAAAATGAACCACAGTCCTATCTCTATACCCAACAACAAAACTAATGCCAAAGTTCATTTTAACTTCCTCTTTAACCCTAATATTAGCATTAACTCCAAAGCTACTGCTAACATTAACTCTAATCCTAACTATAATTCTAACCTCAAACCTAGCTCTAATTATGATTACAACTCAAATTCCAGTCCTTTTCTAAAGGAAACATGTCACAAGTTGGAGATGTTTCCACATTTTGTTTTTGAAAATTTAGAGATTACTTAAAGATGTCTATAAAGGGAAGGACTGAATACTTTAGGCAATAGAAGCAGTGGGCTGTTGTGTCAATTAATGCAGGTGCTTGCAAGGAGAAAACCTACTCATGACATTGTTTCCTTTCTAATTCAATAATACGGATTATTGTAATCTCTGAAGTTGTCTCCTGTCATTTCCTAGACTTTTCTTCCAGAGTACAAATATACAATTCATACATTTTACTGATTTATCTAGTAATACATTCTATGTATAAAAAAAGCAAAGGGAAGGTAAATATGCAATCCAATTATGCATTTAGGAATAATAGTGTTCAGCTTCTCTTAAGTGAACTTCAAAATAATCACATTTTATTTTGAAAAACACAATGAGTGATGAAATTTGGATAATTTTAAGCTGGAAGGAAAAATATACTTCAATATAATGGATGATTTGAGAAAGATATTATATTAAAATTCAACATTTCTCCTTGCTTGCATGAATGAAATGAAAAATTCATAAGGGAAGGATTTAATCAGTCAGTCAAAAATCTAAATCCATCAAAACATTCACTGAGTACTACTATGTGCTCAGTAACTGAATTAATAGATTAAAAGAAATCTCCATCTTGTGTTCTGAATGTGATTAAGAGCATTATTAGTAGGAGTTGGTCTTAGGTGCTGGATGGCCCGATCTGGGCTTCGCCACTCACTGCCCAAGGGAATTTAACTGTCCATCAAACTTCTTCACTTGAAAAGTAAAACACATCGTATCAATCAAGGTGAAAATGCACATTTAAAAATATTTTTTAAAAAATTCCTTGCTGAGGGCCTGGAGCAGTGACTCAGCAGTTGGAGCCCTTACCTGGCTTATAAAGAACCCAGGTTCAAACCCCAGCGCCACATACACAACTGTTTCAGAGAAATAACAACAACAACAAAAAAGATGAAAAAACAAAATTGGTTCACTCTTTCTCTTTCTCTCACTCTCTCCTTCTAAAAAAGTTTTTTCTTTGCTGAATTTAAATTTTTTTAGTATGTATTACATCAATCTTTAAAATGTCTTTTAAAATGTTATTATATATAATTAAAATATTATTATATATAATTATTATCATATATTATACATCTTTAATTATTGATTATAGAGTATAATAGTGTATGATATATAATGTGTATAATTATGCATTATTAATATATAATTGATATTAAATTATTACTATTATTGGTAGTAAAATTATATGTATTATATGTTACATATATGATGCCTATTTTCTTAGGTATTTTAAAAACACATTGCTGTGATTTTACTAATTGCCTCAAAGTCCATCAATTGCTCAGGTCAAACATCCACTACACTTTTTCTCTTTTGGCCCTGATTATAATTTTCTACAATTCCATATCCCTCTTTATAATTTTCTGCCTCTTTATAATTGTCTTAAAATATAAAACTATGAGTACTTATTTTTTGCTATTTGTGAATAGGTATTTAGTATAATTTTGACTCATTAACAATTACAGGATCAATACATTCGTACAATATTATTATATATTCTATAAATGTTATTTTGTACAACAGCTTTCAGCATTTCCTTTCAATTCTGTATACATATTTACAAATTATTTTGTATTCTTTAATATAATTGGTTGTAATTATATTAATTAATTTTCAATTGCAATTCATTCATATGTTTTTTCCCCTGGGTTGTTTTTGATTTTGATAGGTGCACTGATTTTGTGGATACAAATTGTACTTTCTTATCAGATAATGCAATTCACTAGTTTTGCAAGTGAACTTAAGGTTGATTGGACATGAAATTCCTTGTTCACAAAATTTTAAAATCTTATTCTGTAACACATTTGTCCAGAATGCACTTTAGAGCTATGAGGAGATAATTTTAATCAAACCTGTTCCTTTTGCTCTTAGAGAAGTAATCTGTTTTTTCTCCCTCTATAATCACTCTTAGTATTTGAAATTGTATGAATCCATTGTATCTGATTTGAGTCTTACATTTTAAAAATATTTCTATTCTTTGCTCAGCACAGGAATATCTTCAATATTACATATAATTCTTATACTGTTTTTGTCTGGTGTATCTATTAATCTCTGACATAGTTATATTTCATTCTCCCTTTTGAATTTTAGAATGTTTCTCTGCTCACTGTCTCCTCTAGTGTCTATTTTGATCCTACCTTGAATTGTAAGCTTCATTTTGCTTGATTTTAATTCATACACCTTTTGGTTCTGCTTTTATCTTAACTCATTCATGAATGAGACTACCAGACCCTTTCATTTTTGAGACAGTTAAAATGATTCCCAATATTTTCATCTGTTCCTTAGAATAAATTTTGACTATACTCTTTCTTTATCTTCAGCCCAAAGTTCTTTTTTCTTTGCTCATGAGTTTCTCCTTGGTCTTGGTGTTCATTTTTAATTGGAGGACTGATATCCAGACCTAGAATTTAGCTAATTAAGAAAGGCATTTTTGCCTGGTACAACAAAACACCATAGACTAGGTGGATTATAAATGACAGAAATTTATTTATGACTGTTCAAGATGCTGAGAAGTACAACATTAATTTGGCATCTGGTGAGGGCCATTTCCTGGTTCATGAAGTGATCTCCTAACTGTATACTCACATGGGACAAAAGGCAAAGGAGCGCTCTGAGATCTCTTATAAGGGCACTAATCCTGCTTATAAGGGGTACACCCTCCTGACCTATTCATCTTCAAAGTAACTATCGTTAATTACCATCATTTTGAGCATGTGTCAACATATGAATTTTGGGAATGGTAAAATTCATATTCTGATATTAGACACTGCCTATACCAGTGCCTAATATCAGGATCTGATCTGTAGAATGACTTATGTCTGTATATGATTTGTGAAAGGCAAGACAGGGATAGATGGTGTAGGATACAAGAATGCTACATACATGCACACAGACACACACTCACAGAGTGAAATGTGTGTGTGCACTCTGTGTGTGTGTGTGTGTGTGAGAGAGAGAGAGAGAGAGAGAGAGAGAGAGAAAAGACCAGGGCCTTGCACATGCTAGGCAAGCACCTAGCCCAGCATTACTTAATATTAGATTTCACATCAAAGTTGCTAAATACATTTCCAGTACTTTAACAATGTTAAAAACTCTGATTTAGAAACAATATTCACTGTTTATTATTCACAGTTTTTCCAGGTTTTATTATTACATTAAATCAGAGCCAGAAACAACTACATAATTAGGAGCCCCCATTCTCCAAATTAACCTGAGTAAAGAGAAAACCATGTGCCCTAAACTTCATCAAAAAACAATAACTGCATAAGTATGCCTGAAACAAAACATCTCTAAAATTTGTCCTTAGTCTAATATACAAAATTTAATTTGAAAAATAACATGCATAGATTAAAGTTCAAGAAATAGTTTATTTTTTCCTGATTATCTTACATCTTTCTTATTAAATAATGATATTCAATATTATGGCCATGGTATGGGCAGTTTCATTTATTTTTTATTGTTCATTTTTTGTACTGTGGGCTTATTGCATATCCAGTTTTATTAAGAGTATAAGGAATAGAGAAAAATACAGAAATAAATCCTTCCCTTTTGGGGCTAATTTCTATTGTAAAAGTAGAGAGACAATGAACATAAACAATAAGTGAAATCTATCCATTAAAATTTTAGATGAAGTTAGGTTTTATGGGAAAAAAAATCAGGGTGAGAGGTGCTTTGGAATGCCTGGTGGAACATGGGTTTACTTCACAAGTGGTTGGTCACAGTAACAATGTGTAAATACCTTCAGAAAGAAAGGAGAATGCCAGGAGAATGTCTTAGGGAAGGAAAATGTCTTAAGGAAAGTCATTCCCAACCAAGAAAAGGCAGGCAAAGCAACTCTGATGTAGAAGCTCCCTTTGGGTGCACAGGAACAGGAAGGAATTAGTGGCATACAAGACAGATGCTGTCGGGAACCAAACTGAACATCTGATAGGAGCTTGTGAGCCAGTGTAAGGAATTAAGACTTTTTTTTCAAGTGAGTCAGGGACCTATTGGAAGCATTTGAGCAAAAATGTGTCATGATGTGCTTTACATTTCATAGGACTACTCTGTTGCTGGGTAGAAAATGGAGCAAAAGGTGTTTATCAGGTCCTGTGATCACCCTACCCTTACCTTTGCAGGGCTTCACATGGCAGGCTAACTTCTAATTGGCAACTCCTGTGAATTTTTGCACAAAATCTATTTCAATGTCCTTTCATGAAGACTGTGGGAGCCTAAATGGTCTGCATCTTTAGCAGACTAGAAGACACAGAGAAATCATCAAGAGCACCCAGACCAATGTGATTCATGGCATTTGGTGGAAGAAACCTCCAGGTCTCACCTTTCTCTGTGGAATAGCTCCATGGTGTGAGTTCTGTGCTGCCCTCTAGAAGGCCTTCTCTGAGCTGTTCTTAATCCCCAGCCCCACCATGAACCTCACTTCTTTATTTCCCAGCAGGTATTGCTTCTAAAAAAAAAAACACACACACATGCATTTAATCTTTTTCATAGAATCTTCTTCTATAGGGATCTGAGTTAAGATCAAAGCAATGAACAGAAACATGGAAAGACTTTGCAGACTATTGCAATAGTAAAGGAGAGAATCTGACAGCTTGAACCATAGTGGTAGCAATGGAGATGACAACCTTCATGGTCTGGGTACATTGAAGGCAGAACCAACAAGATTTGCTGTCAAGAGGGTTGTTATTGTGATGAGATGGAGACAGAGAGAAAGAGAGAGAATCGATAATGTCCCCCAAACTGTTTTCCTGTGTAAGCAAGCAAAAACTTGAATTTCCTAAGTAAGCAAAAGAATTCAAATTGAGGAATATCAAATTATATTTTCAAATATGTGAGTTTGATACGTTTATTAGATATCCAAGTAAAGAAGGCAAACAGACACCTTAATATGTGAGTAGGGTTTGATAGGGAAATCCAGCTGGAGGATACATACTTGGGCAATGTCCGCACATCCGCACATACTTGCTATTTAAAATAATAACTTGGATAAGACTAACACCTATGTGAATACAGACACAGAAGGGAAAACATCCAACTACTGACACAAAAAGTATGCCAATAAATGTAACAGAGAGGGCAAAATTGAGAAAAAGACTAAGAATGGCCAACAATAACATAAAAAAAAAAGACTAAGGGAGCTGAGAAATTGAAATGTTTCAAGGTTGGAGTAATCAGCTCAAATGTTACTGATAAATCAAATAAGAGAAGAATGAGTATAGACCATGAATTTAGCATTGCAGAGATCATCAATGATCCTGAAGACAGTGCTTTTGGTGTAGTAATGGCAGAGAGGGCATAAGTAGAGAGGATTCAAAAAGTTGAGAGAAAGAGAATAACAGAAGCATTAACAATTCTTCAATTCTTTTCTTATTTTTTTATTCATTAAATATGGTCTTACAATTAGGAGGGAATCATCATCAAACAGTCAAGAATAAATGTATAATGATAGAACAAGCCAAGGCTGATGCCAACTATTCTTCAATTCTTTCCATTGGTTTTGCAATTCAAAAAATAAGTTAGAGGTGTTTAGAGGGTGGAATAGTTCCAAGACTGATTTATTGCTTTTGGTTATACATCTTTTGTATGTATCTTTTGTATTTTTAACTCATGTTTTCACCCTTGTCCTGATTGTCTAGTATAATATTCCTTGACATATTTCCCATCAATTACATTTTTCCTAAACTCACCATTTCTTACACACTTATTGTTGTATTTGTACTTTTACTTTTAAACTTTTAATAATCTTTTAAAATGTGTTCAATAATGTTCACTGCCTATTTCACTTACTGGAGGCCTTATCTCATTTTTTGGAAACAAAGGTCTAAATAAATATTAAGGAAGGCTTTGAAAAGTATTCAGTGAGACTGATAAATAGCCAATTGTTGGCTGAATAAATTTTCACATATTTTATTAATAAAAAGAATTACATTATTGTTAAACCAATATTTTTTAAAGAGAGAGTGAGAGAGAATAAGTAAGAGAGAGAGAGAGAGAATGAGAGAGAATCAATTTTATTCAGTTTTTCATGTGGCTTTCATTGCTCCAACACTTCATTGCATACATGGTGCTGGGGTTGGAACATGCATCCTTATGCATGCCAGGCAAACGCTGTAACTGCTGAGAAACTGCTCCTGCCCCATTAAGCCAGTATTCCTTTTTTTTTTTTTTTTTTTTTTTTAAGGGAGAAGGACAGTGAGAGAAAGAGAGAGACTGAGAGAATCAACTTTTATTTAGTTTTTCACATGGCTTTGGTTGCTCTGACACTTAGTTGTGTACATGGATGCTGGGGTTTGAACCTGTGTACTTGGCGCATGCTGGGCAAGCAGAGTAACCACCAAGACACCGCTCCAGCCCAAAGCCAGTATTTTAAATAGTATCTGTAGAGCTATACAAATTACAAGCTAAATTGTTCAAATATTTTGACACATAAATACTATACATATATATGGGGTACCTATTTGAATTCATAATGTTTAAAGCATATTAAAAACTGGAGAATGACTACAGTAATTACAAAAATTTAAACTGCAAGAGAATTTTAAACAACAACAACAAAAAAATGAACCCATGATTGAACTTGTACCTGGGGATTTTCTTCATCTTTTTTGAAAAATAAGTCTTTAATCTATTTATCTTTATTTTATGAAACAAGCCAAGATAAAGTACAAGAGAAGGATACAGATTTTCAAACAGAAACTAAATCTATTAGAAACTGTGTGAGGCTGTTAAGAGTTTAATAAGTATTTGCTTTATTTTAAAAGAAAAATGAATACAAGGAGTATGTTGGAAAATAGCACCTACCTATAAGGATTTGAAAAGGCAGATTTTTAAAAAAATATTAGCATAACTCAAATGAAGGCCCCATGTCCTTGGATCATCCTAACTGAATCAAAAATAATGGAGAAAAAGTTAAAACATGTGACATTCCCTGATACCACAAGGGGTTTTAAATGCATTATTATTGCTGGAAAAATTTTATCATTTAATTAAAAACTTCCTATCATGACCTGTTTCTCTTGAAAAAATCACATCAGAAAAAGCAAAAATAATCAGATGACTATTGTAGAATAATATTTTGTAATCATTATCGTTCAGTTATTGTAAACTTCAAAATTAAGGATTTATCATGCAGTTAAAAAAATGTACCTTTCTAAAGTAAGGAGACTTTGTTGTATTCCAGCCTTTATAATAAATTATGTGTCAACCTATAAAACAAGCTTAAATGTTTGGGCCTTGTTTTGCTTTTCTGTATAATGTGAGGATTGAGAATAATGTCTACAGTATCTTATAAATCTAAGTGCCATTTCACTTAGAGATGGAATTAAGAGATTTTTGAGATTGAGCCTCCCTGTTATGTTTCATGGGAGGACTGAAAATCAATTTTGAATTTTAGCAAATGGATACTGATCAATAATGTAACACATTTTATCAATAAGGTAAAGATAAGAAATTTTACATGAATGCATTCTTAGTAAAGACATTGAATAATGAAAGCATTTTCTGTAATTCCACATGGAATATATAACATGTGAAATAGAATATTTTCTTTGCCACAAATTCAGTCAAATATAGAAAATGATAGGTTGAAAATTTGCCTTTCTGTGCACTTAGTAATTAGTATCTCTCTTTTCATTATTGTCCATATCCAATCTGAAATATAAATGCAATCTGTTTTAAACCCTGGCATTTGAAATGAACCTAAAAATCTAATTTGATTATGAGCATACAAGATATAAAAACCTCATTGATACTTTTATGGGGTTCTATTAAGGCAAAAGGGTTGAAATAATATGGAGAAATTGGAGTTTATAATGGGAAGAATTTCATAGAATTATTGTAAAGTGATAGAGCAGGTTGAGATAATGATGCAAGCTCCAATGTTCATTCAATTCACTGAGCACCTTGCCCTTGTTCCACGGATTTTTTTTTCCTATTCCAACACAGTTTCTTCTAGTAGTAAAATAGCACCACTCCATTTTCCTATATTTTTTTAAGAGTGAGGAATAGTGAGAGAGAGAGCGAGAGAGAGAGAGAGAAAGAGAATAAATTTTATTTAGTTTTTCATATGGCTTTCATTGTTCTGACACTTCATTGTGTACATGGTGCTGGGGTTGGAACCCAGGTCCTCGCACATTCCAGGTAAGCAGAGTAACCACTGAGCCACAGCTCCAGTCCCCATTTACCTCTCTTTTAAGAGTATCTATTATCAAAAGACCACATGTAACAATCTACTGTTGAGTCAAAATATAACCTGAGTTCATTAAAAATCCTGCTCTAACAACATATATTGAAACAGTTTGTAATCTCTGTGATCTGAGAATAAATTTAGTTTTTAAAGTTAGGTCAACTTTTCTTGCTTTAATATACATTCCTTGGAATTAGTTATACTTTAATGACAATATCATGTGATGTCGCTTGAGGCTTATATTTGTATAAGCTTTGAACAAACATGTATTTCCATGCTAATAAGGACATATTCAACCTTTTTAACAAGAGCTAATCTTTGTTTAATAAAATAAGCAGAATTCTAGATTTTACCTGTAAGCCTCCAGTTGAGTATGTATCATTTTTTTTATTTGTCTTATTGATGATTAGATCTAATCATGCGATGGCATATATTTTGATAGGAACAGGAAGGTTTATCCAGGTCTCTCCAGGGTCATCTATTGATTTCTGTCTGATTCATATGGATGAAGTTGAACCTCACTCTGAGCTGGGGTCAGTCTC
Source organism: Aplodontia rufa (assembly GCA_004027875.1). Lineage (NCBI taxonomy): Eukaryota > Metazoa > Chordata > Mammalia > Rodentia > Aplodontiidae > Aplodontia > Aplodontia rufa. Next base: position 47,209 of record PVKS010005841.1, read on the forward strand.
CCCATTTTCTCATGTGATGACATTTAAGACCTTCACATTAACTCTGTAAGGGCATAGGGCCATGATGAATATTTTAGGTACATTTAGATCAACTCTATGATGAGTTATGCTTTAATCAGCAAGAGACTTAGATGGACTACATAAATAAAAGAAATCTGCATTAAAACGACATTTGCTTAAAAGCATTATTTATTAGAGTTCACACAACGCTAAGCAAAGGGCTTGAAATCAAGGACTATTTTGAATTGTGTTGTAGCTTAATCATGTCTTAAGGGCCTTATATCAAGTTCTAGATGTGGATAATTCTGCTGAGGCATCTTTTAGAAACGAAATGTAAAGTACTGAAAATATTTAAAAATTTAAAATTTTATTTTACTTTTAATGCTTCTTTTCTTATAGATGTATTTTCTAATTTAACTACTGCATACGGCTGTGCACTATGATAGCAGAATTACAAAGCAAACCAGGGTTTTCTAAATCCATTATTACCTGAGGAAATTGTAAACATTTATATTCTACCATACATTATTGCATGGTTCAGGAGACATGATTCAATCTCTAGGCTATCTGAATACTAGTGAGTCATATAATAAAGGAGGCTTTATCAGGTTACTTTAGTATCACAGAAAATTGTTTATTGATCAAGAAAATAACTTAGGAAAAGATTACAGAGTACCTCATTGAATGGAAGAATTCTCTTACAATATGTCCTCTGGTTTCTTTTTCAAAATGTCATCATTCATAAACAATTTCACTGAACGTAGCCTCTCTTACATTAATAATAAACTACAAATATAAATAGGATTATTAGAAATGTGCTAATTTTTAGGCAGATGTAATGAAGTAAATATTTGAGATTACACTTAAAATTACTAAAAACATAACTGGGTAGCATTAGGTTTTAATTTATTAATAATGTAAAATACTTTTAGGTTGTTCCTATCTCAGTCTGACACTTTTGGAGGAATGAATCTGCTCTCCCAACACAGAGAACCGCATAGCCAGCATAAAGGACCCATATGCTGCTGGAATCCTGACCCTCACTGACTACCATACCAGGGGAGGGCATCTGCTCTGTGGCTACTCAAGATCTTTTCCTGAAACCTGATACTATGAATACAGAAACTGCAGCACATTTCTTTCAAACCTTATTTTAAAATAGTATGGATGCTCACACTCCACTGCTATAGTAGGCATGTGAGCAACTCAGTGTACAGGAAAATAAACATGGGGAAGAAAATAAATAATCAAGTGCAGGATGAAGATCAGGACAAACATTTCCTGCTTACAGTCTCTTTCTGTGGTGGAATATAGTCTATCTTGGCTTTATAAAATATGTTTGCATCATTAGAAGATATTTCTACAGCTTTCATAAGTTAGAGTTGGTTTCTTTTACTTGTAGTAAAATAACCTTGAATGGGTACAACCTAATTTGCTATTGTCTCTGGCATTTAAAAGTCCTTCTGAACATGATTGATATTGCCTATAGTTTTTAAGTGTATTATGAAGTTTATTTTACTCTATATCATTTGCTAACAAAATAAATGAAAATAAATAAAATTCTTACAAGTATGGTTTTAAACCATGAGTGTCCTGGACTTTCAGTGTCAAATATTTCATGTGTATTTCATTAAACATCAAGTAATATAATTCAAATAACCATTAGAACAGTCTATAATTAATACAGTCATTCGTTTTGGAAAAGGCAGCTTGTCTAAATAGTGATAGGCGAATACAGACTTTTTTCCCTATTCTTCCAATTTCCAGTTTAGTCAATATATCATTTACTTCAGGAATTTTTTACTGTCTATCCCTATTTACATGGAATAAGTACATTTGGTATTAATCAAAGTCCTTCACGATCTGGCCCATTTTTAAAGACATTTCTTTTCCAACTCTATCCTCTAGCATTATTGGTTTTCTCTTGTGTCCCAGAACATGCCGCACATCTGAGCTTGGGACCTTTGCATGTAGTGTTCTTGATGTGGAACTGCCTACTTTTTCCTTTAGGTTTCGATTTGAACATCACATCCTCCAGGAGGATTTCTGTTATCCCAAAGGTCCTAGGTAGGATGTGTTCCACAATTTCCTGAAGTGTATGTCACAGTGATACCTCATTTTACTATTATGTGTTCAATGACACCTTTCCAAGTAGCCCATGAGCACTACATGAGCAAAATTCAGGGCAGTCTTGTTCCCTGTTTAACATGGGTCCTCTCTGTAAGTAAGTTCTCAAAAACAATAAAAGCATTGTATTAAAAGACATGTCCATACATACACACACACACACACACACACACACACACACACAGAGGAATAGCTGTCTTTATTGATAGCCCAAGAACACACTGAATGCCCAGCACTCATTAATAAATTCCTGGACCAGGACTGAGGATGCAGACAAATATGGCACTTCCTAAGAACTGGGCCATGGCTGCACTTGTTTCCTGAGTGGGAGGCTTGCCGCTAGTGTGAATGGAAGACTTTGGATCTTTGAGACGTCATACAGTTGGGAATGACTCCAAGGCAGAACTTATTTCAGGTGGAAAACTTCCCAGATTCAAAGGATAACTCAATGATTATTCTAAAGAAACCGTATCAATCCACTTTCCATTTCCCAATGCCTGGTATGGAAGAGGACATGTCAACAAGTTCTGGCCAAAGAGATTTAAAGAGAATTCAGTTTTGGAGCCTCAGAAAAAGATGTTTCTCTGTGTAAAGCAAAAGCAGTACCAGGTGATGATCCAAGCGACCATCCCTTTAGGCCTCTTTCCTCTTTTCCTGGCTGGCATGCATTTATGAAAGAGCATGGTACCTGAAGTTGAGTGGACATTTTGTGATCATGTGATGAGGAAACAGGATGAGCAGGCTGTAGGGCCACGTGGAAGAGCAGAGAGAGATCAGGTTCTTTTCTTCACAAAATACTGAACCAACCCTGAGACAGAATTCATCTAGATTCTTATTGAATAACAAGTGGCCCTTTGTCTTAAGATGTTCTTTGCAGGAAAACACATCATGACTAACGAACTGTAAAATTCAACTGACCAATGGCCACTTAGTTTAAAATTGTAACTATCTAGGCTTCCCAAATATAAAAAAGGGTATAAAAGAGCTGATAATGTTCAAAGGAGAAAGCTGCATAGGCTATTTCTTTGGCATTATAGCTGTGATTCCTGATTTCCATTCTGGCATGTACCAGATAGTGGCAGGGTGAGTCTTAAGTGAGAAAAGGAAATTAAAGTACAAAATAGAAAAGAGAAATAGGATGAGAGAGGGAAGATAAGAAGGGAGAATAACAAGGCAAGGTCAAATCCTTGGTAGGAGTAAGAATGAGCCAGCACAGAAAGTAAATGTCTGGGGTTTTGGAGAAATTGGAAAGATAGAATGGAATGAAAAGAAGGGAACACCAAGCAACAATAAGTAGAGTCTTGGGTGTGCAGAAGATGTTAGCTGTTTATAAAAGGTCGGATTCCCATAGGTGACAATGCACTTTGTGATACATTCTTGAAATAACCAACATACAGAATAAGCAGTCACTATTTAAATGATTGGCTATGGATCCTCCCAGTTATTAAAAATTTGGAGAGAACTAAAAATGAATCTGTTTCAGAGGCCTGACATCAGCAGGATGGAGAAATAGGAAGCCCAAGAAACTTCTCTCCATGGAGACACTGACTCAAAAAACAATGAGAGTCAAGTTCCCTTGGTGAGAATTTAAGAGGCCAGGTAAGAGGGTCTTGCATTCCTGGTGAGTGCAGAATTAGTTGCATTGATGACAAGGAAACTCGGGGCACTTACTCACCAGTCACTCCTCCTGGCAGAGTACAGTGTCATCTGTAAAAAGAAAACCTACCACATACTGGCTCCTCCTGGGAAGAAAAGGAAGTACTGGACGTATGTCCAAAACTGTAACATTTCTGGGGAATACCCAAGAGAATAGCATTGGTTCTGCTTGAATGTAAGTGCTGGTTGGAAAGGGAGCCAGCCCAGGGGCTGCAGAAAGCAGACAGTGGTGTGGACCAGCCTGAACTCCACTGTCTTCATTCCTCCCCCAGCTCGGCATAGACTGAGAAGGAGGAAACCCTCAACTTCCAGCTTCTCCTGGGGAGACAAAGAACAGGAACATACATGCAGCATTATGGCTTTTGAGGAGGTTACCAAAGGGACAGGTTTCTAATCCACCTGTCTTGGAGTGGCAGTGGAACTCAGAACACAGAGGAGGGAGTATTTCTAAACTCATTTTATGAGGCCATCATTACCCTGAAACCAAAATCAAATGGAGTCACTGGCAGAATGGAAAACTATAATCCAATATCTCTGATGCTCATGGAGGCAAAAATCCTCAATAAAATAATAGCAAGCTGAATTCAATAAAACATTAAAAGTTTCATCCACCATGCCGAGTAGGATTTATTTCTGGGATGCAAGGATGGTTTAACATTGGCAAATCAATCCATGGGATTTATTAACTACATTAACAGAGTGAAGGATAAAAATTACATGACTGGGGTCTGGAGTGATGGCTCAGCGGTTACAGCACTTGCCCGGCATGTGCAAGTACACGGGTTCAAACCCCAGCACCCACAAGCGCAGCTAGGTGTCAGAGCAACGAAAGCCATGTGAAAAACTCAACGAAAGACTGATTCTCTCTGTCCCTCTTTCTCTCTCTCTCTCTCACTGTCCTTCTCTCTAAATAATAATAATAATAATAATAATAATAATAATAATAATTACATGACCATCTCTACCGATGCAGATAAAGCACTTGACAAAATTTGACTCAATTCCATGATGAAAGAAATACTCAGCAACAAATTCAGCTGGGAAGTTGACACAATTAAAGTCTTCAGTGAAAAGCTAACAGGATTTTAAGCGGTAAAACCAGGAAAGCTTTCCTGCTAGGTTCACAAACTAGCTAAGGGATCTTGCTCTTGTCACTTCTACTCGATACAACACGCAAAGTCCCCACTAGAGCAATCTGGCAAGCAAAAGAAATAAAAGTCAGTGAAATGAGGAAGGAAGAAGTTAAAGTGTCTCTTCTTGCAGATGATATGGCCTTACATGTAGAAAGGCCTAAAATTTTAATAAGGAAAAATCTTAGGACTAATATATTCAGCAAAGTTTGCAGAATAGAAAATCAATAGAGAAAATTCTCTATGCAATTACAACAAACTATCTGAAAAGGAAATTTAGAAAACAATTCCCTTTACCATCCTTTCAAAAAATGAGGGAAAAAATGGTTAGGAATAAACTCAAACAAGGAGGTAAAAGACTAAAACTATAAAAGGTTGCTGGAATACACAATAGGTGTAAAGGTATCCTGCTGTCATGGAATGGAAGACAGAATGCTGTGAAATGCCCAAATTACCCAAAGCATTTTGTACATTATGTGTGATCCTTATTAAAATCCTAATGAGATTTGTTTCAGATATTGATAAATACTAAAATTAAAATTCACATGGAACCACAAAGTACACAAAGTACACAATCTTGAGAACCAAAAACAAAGCGAAAGACCTCCCAAGTATGACTTCAAAACACATTCTAATGCTACAATAATAAAAAAGTACAGAATGGCAAAAAGACAGATGTACACCACACACACGCACACACACACACACACTCACACACATTGGAATATTATTCATCCTTTTTTTTTAAAGAGAGAGAGAGGGACAGTGAGAGAGACAGAGAAAGAGAGAAACAACTTTATTTAGTTTTTCACATGGCCTTCATTGCTCCAACACTTAGTTGTGTACGTGGTGCTGGGGTTTGAACTCGGGTCCTCGTGCTTGCCAGGCAAGCGCCGAAACGGCTGAGCCATTGCTCCAGCCCCTTGTTCATCCTTTTAAAGGAAGAAACTCCTGTATTTTGCAATCAACATGAATGGACCTGGAAGACATTATGTTAAGTGGGATGTCAGACACAGAAACACAAATATTTCATAATCTCGTTTATACACTGAATGTTGCAAAGTCAAACTCACAGAAATAAAGAAAGCAATAGTAGTTAGCAGGCCGAGGTGTGGGTAATATGGGGTTAAGAGGCTTTCAAAAGATACAAATTTTGGTTAAATAGAAGGCATTAGTTCAAGAGAATTATTGTACAACAAAGAGACTATAGTTAATAATAACAGACTATGGTAAAACAATGTGTTCTTCAAAATTGCTAAGAGTAAATTTTCTTGCTATAAAAATTGAAAATATATTAGTTTATACATATGTTAACTTGCCTAATTAAGTCATTCTACTGTATATGTATGTATATATACACATATATATACATATATAAGTAGGTCATGTATATATAGTACAAAACATCATGATGTACACAATAATTACATTAAATTTTTGTCAATTAAAAATGAAAATGCAGATAAAAATTTTAGTATGAGTAGATGAAAACAAATTAGGAATGAGAGTATGAAATTCTATTCATAACATACATTATTGGTCTATGTTCACTTTCATGGAAAGTGTTTCTTTCCATGACAACATTATTCAAATATCCAATAGAAACACAGCTTCATAATGGTGTACATGGGCTTTTTATCTCCCTACTTGTGATTTTTATTCCTGTTTTTTATGAAAATAAAGCACGTTCTGCTCATGCCTGGACCTTCTTCTGGTGCTGACTGTTGAAGGGAAGCAGTGCAGAGCTCTGGGGCCAAGTGGTGTGGAAAAGCATATGTGTTCCTGCACATGTGTATGCTGGAATGATCAAGTAAATTACCCCACAGACGACTCTTGAATATTCTACTGCAGCATATGTACAAGGCAAGTGTGAATACAGCACAGTCACCCCCAACTCATCCATTCAACAATGTTCAAGCACCTGATGCTGCTGCACTATGGTGTAATTCCACAACACAGACTAGTACTATTAAGTACATGAAAAGCAGTGTTGCAATTAACAAATCATAAATGCTTTGAAAGATGGACTCTGATCAAATTGAAAGCATAATTTAGTATTATTTTATTCAATAGAAACTAATAGTGTAATTTCAGTTAAACATAGCTCCTTTAAAGTATAACTGCTGGGCTGGAGCTGTGGCTCAGTGGTTTCGGTGCTTGCCTGGCAAGCACGAGGACCCGAGTTCAAACCCCAGCACCACGTACACAACTAAGTGTTGGAGCAATGAAGGCCATGTGAAAAACTAAATAAAGTTGTTTCTCTCTTTCTCTGTCTCTCTCACTGTCCCTCTTTCTTTAAGTAAAAAAAAAAAATAAAGTATAACTGCTAGTAAATGTCTTTGACACTCTTTGTTTTATATAAGGATTTTCATTCTTAAATATTTAATATGCTTATCACTGACTAATCAGTTTTAAAATCTTTTCATTTGGTCTCCACCACAACTATGAGAAAGTGAGTCTAAGTTGCTTGGGGCATCTTCCCTCATTGGGCATCCCTGTGTAACGTGAGAGGGAAGAATATTCAGCAATAAGTTGCAGAATCTCTGGGAGATTTATGAGAGCAGTGGGCATCAAATATCAACAATATACAACCCTGTCCTAATTTTCTGTGACATGAAAATACATTACTATCTTAAAATGTGTATTTCATGCGTAATTCTATGCTGCATAAAAATATTGTTTTTCTACATCATGCACAATTAAATATTTAACTAATGACTGTCCTTATCTGTTTTTTCTAATTTTTTTCTATCCCTACAAAAAACAGTATTATAGTAAGGATGGCATCTCTGTTTCCTTCATGGGAACACAGTACTCGATTTAAAGTAGATGCTGTTGGTTACACTTTGGCAAGCAGGACAGAAGGCACTAAATCTGAAGAGTCAACTTCTATTGCAAATAAATAAAAGAGAAAAGGCAAAAATACATGAAATTATAAAGAAATTGGAATTTAAGAATATAGAAAAATTGATGTAATGAAAGTACCAATATCCTGGGACAGAGAGTTCAGAAAATATAAAGGAAGATGGGCATAGCAAGTATTATTTATCCAAATTACTGGTATCTTGGCAGTGGGAAGACAGGAGATTATTTAGGCCCTAATCAGGGCCTGGAAGACAATTCAGTAGGTTGGTTTATGTGGCCCTAAAGCATTGCAATGGAGATAGACAATGAGGGAGGAGTCAATTAAGACTTGAACAATTGCAGAAGTCATGGTTGAGGTAGTGAGAGTATTACCAGGACAGTGATGGATAACAGAACCTCAGCAGCAAGAGCATGCGGGCTCAGAGCATAATATGAATGATGGTAGGACCGGGGAAAAAAATAAGTCAAGCGGAATGGGACAGAGAAAAGATTTCATTTATGTGTGTAAGAGTTGAACAAAAAAGGTTAAAATCTGCAGAACAAGGAATGTTTACTTGTAATTTAGAAAGAAGAATTTAGTAAGAAGCATCAAAATATTAAAATTTAGGGCCGGAGGTGGCTCAGCAGTTATGGTGCTTGCTTTGCACGCACAAGGATGCAGATTCAAACCCCAGCACCATGTACACAACAAAGTGTAGGAGCAACGAAAGCCAAATGAAAAACTAAATAAAATTGATTCTCTCTTTCTCTCTCTCACACACAATCCCTCTCTCTTTTATATATACATTATTAAATATATTTATTATTAAATATATTATATATTATTAAATATATTATATATTATTAAATATATTATATATTATTAAATATATTATATATTATTAAATATATATATTTTATATATATATATTAAAGTTGAATATGTACTATTATAGAGTTTGACCCCCAGAGCCTATGGATTTGCTTTATGATCTTGATTCTTGGCCTATTTGGTTTGAAATGTAGAATGAGTATAAGAATCTCTGCATCTTACTGTCTGAGACTCATTGTAAGTTCAGGCCATAATATCCACCATGCACGTCCACTCTTTCTCTTTGGAACCATGAGGACTTCTTCAGTGATAAGGTTGACAGGCATCATACATAAATCAAAAATTTCCAAAAATATCCCTAATGTTCTACAGCAATCAAACAAATGCCTCTGAGATTACATCATATTCTATTTTGATTTAGAGTTCTCATTTGACTTTTTTATATCAAGTAGAAACAAATTTCTTAGGCAATTAGTAAGCTCTCTTGTTTCTTATACCTTTTAAGACTTAAAATTTAATTTCTTCTTTTTTTCTAAGATGACTTATGACAGCACTTTCAAATTCTATTTCTTTAATATTTCAATGAACGAAAGTCTATAATACAGAAGCAATTTGATAAATTTCACAAATTTATAGTTTTTCTTTTGGATGAACTCAGAAGCAAACTGTATATACGTATTCTTCCATGGGGTAGGCGTGCTTCCCTTCATGTTTTTGGTCACTGCGTGTGTGATGAAGTTGATTTTCATGGTGGGGTATTCAGGGGAAGAGGTTTTACAAATCAAAACCACAATGAGACATCACTTCATAAATAGCAGGATTGCTATGAAAAAAAAAAAACCCAAAGATAGTGAATATTAGCAAAGAATGCAGAGAAATCAGAACTTCTGTACACTGTTGGTAGGGATGAAACTACTGTTGAAAAATTCATGTTTCTCAAATAATTAAAAATCAAGTACCAAATGATCTAGCAAATCTATTTTTTGAATATGTAGCCAAAAGAACTGAAATCAGAATCTCAAAGAGGTTTCTGTACTCCTATTTTTATTATACTGCTATGTACAAAATAATCTAAACATCCATGGCTGTATATGTGGATAAAGAAAATATTGTATTTACACTTAATGGAATATTACTCAGCCTTGAAAATAAAGATAATCCAACCATGTGCAACAAAATAAAATAACCTGAAGGACATTACGCTAAGTGAAATAAGCAAGATACAGAAAGACAGATATTGATTTTATCTTACTTTTTAAGAAGAATGTAAAATAGTCCAACTTTCATAGAAAGAGAAAACAGAATAATGGTTTACCGAGGTCTAGGGGAGAAATGGAGATTTGCTATTCAATGGTATGGTTTCAATCATACAAAAAGTTTAGGTTCTGGGTATAATTTGTACCATACTGTACTGTAGTTAATGCTACTGTAATATGTACTTAAAATTCATTAAGAGGGTATATACATATTATGTGTCCTTACTACAATAAAAATAAAATATAGCAGTACTTACATATATATACTACTTTGCATAAGAAAACTGACTGGGAACAGACCTGGAGGTCTCCAGAGTTACATGAGGGAAGAGGGTGCTGTTGAGGGTCAAGTGACAGTAACTGGAGTTCTCTGACTGGTAGGGCACCAACCCAAGCTACTCTCTTATTCCTTAATTCTACCATACTGAAGAGATCATTAGAAGGGAGAGCACGTATCTACTAACCAAGAGCCATAAATAACTTTCTTTTTATCCCACCTTAAAAAAAAACAAAAAAAAACACCAAAAAACAAAAAAACTCTTCATTCTATTTTAAATTCTGAATTACAGCTCAAGATATGATAAATCACTTAAGATTTGACTAACAACTGTGCACTTAATAAATGTTTTTTTAAGGGTAATGTGATACTAATAATAGTAATGTAATAATAGCAATGTCAACAGTAAAAAAAAAAAAAGTTAAATATGACACGACCGTTAGAGGTTCATTATGGAAAGTATAGCTCATGGACTCCTAGCCATTACCTGCCTGAGAGACTTCACTTCTTTCAATACTGCACTTCAAAATATTTAACAGAAATTGGGGCTGGAGGGGTGGCTCAGTGGTTTCAGTGCTTGCATTGCATGTGCAAGTCCGCAGGTTCAAACCCCAAGCACCACATACACAACAAGATGTCGGAGCAATGAAGACCAAATGAAAACTAAAAAAAAAAAAAAAACTGATTCTCGCTTTCTCTCTCTCTCTCTCTCTCACTGTCCCTCTCTCTTTTAAAAAAAATTGTTTAACAGAAATCAAAGAAAACATGAGTACAGAAATATTTCTCCTAAATTAAACAATTTGGGGATGAATTAAAAATACATCAAAGCATATTTCCCTGTGACCCAGCCTAGTGACTGACATATATTAGTTACTGTATCAATTTTCATTTCACATACATTGATGCATGAATACCAAAAAGCAGATCAGAAAAATTCATAATCAAGCCATAGTAAGAGTTTATACTTTTCACACAAAAACATATATATTTAAAGCTTGCATGTTTGGAAGCTTGCAATATTACCATCTGTAAATATCTGTTCAAAGAATGGATTAAAGTATAAGGAATTCAGGCAAACCTCAAGAAGTATGGCATGGTACTCTGAATGTCATTATCCAAGGAAACAGTTCAAAGATTCCTTTTCTAGTTCATTTCTAGCTAACAAGACCGAGACCATTCACCTCACTTCTGTCTGTGAAGTTTTACTGGGGGCTGTGAGACCGTGGGAAGGATTCCTTCATTTCATCATTCCCGTGCTTAGCGCAGGTAATTACTTTTCCCATAGCTCATGTGCCCCTATTTTAGTCAGCTTTTTTGCTGTTGTGACTGAAGGACCTGATGAGAACAATTTTAGGAGGAAATGTTTATTTGGGGGCTCATGGTTTCAGAGCTCTTAGACCATAGATGGCTGGGTCCATTTCTCGGGGCTCAAGGGGAAGCTGAACATCATGCCCAAAGAGTCCAGTAGAAGGAGGTGGCTCAAGTCCTGGCTCCAGGAAGCATAGAGAGACCCTACTCACCAGATTCAAAATATATACCCCAAAGGTACACCCCGAACTACCCACCTACTCCAGTCACACCCTACCAGCCTACAGTTATCAGTTAATCGCTGTCAGGATTACTCACTGATAGAGTTGAGGCTCTCATAACCCAATCAGTTCACCTCAGCCTTTCTGGATTGTCTTACATGAGCTTTTCAGAGACAGCTTCCATCCAAACCATTACATCCGCTGTGCTCTTGCCAGTTCTACACAAGTGTGTCTTTCAAAGATATGGTTTGGGAAAGCACTAAGAAATAGATGCTGCATTTCTTTTAAATATGATTTTAATAATATCCTACTTACACTAGTCATCTGCAGAAATTTCAGTAATTAATAGAAAAATGAATGAAATTTTAAAATAGTATACACATATTTATAATATGCATAGACTTAGATTTTCTATTAAAGGTACTTTTTAACTTTGAACTACAAAAATTTCAATATCTGTTTTCACTATTTTTAAATTATTGTAACATGTCGATATGCATGGAAAGAATCATACTCTCTTTTAAGAAGCGCAAGAATAAAATATCTACATGTAATCACACACTAAATGGTCACCAGTAGGAGCTGGAAGACTGTTGTGGGCAAGAATTCTCAGTAAATTAAGCAAAGAAATCAACAAGTAGGAGGAAAGCAGGAGCATCTGCAAGTCAACCCCAAGTCCAGCAGCTTCCTGCAAGTAGAACAACTTGAAGGGAACAATGGGGTTGGGCATCCCTGCAAGGAGGCTGTCACTGTGAAAGCCCCAATGACATTTTGAATGGGAGGATGATGGTGACTGAGAGTCCCCTGATGAGGAAGAAGAGGGGTTTGTAAAAGAAGAAGCTGGTTACTAACTGCCTTCCTCCAACAAGGACGAAGCTCTGCAGAACATCATCTGCCTGTCCAGCCGTGTCCTAACATGAATTCCATGTACATGGAGCAGTCTTACTCCAAGAACATCCCCAGTCTCCTGGCTCTTCCAAGATGGATGGCTGCGCTCCTTCTCTGGCCTGAAGTCAAGAATCACTCACCACTGTCCCCACCCCAGTGCCATAACAAAGAACCTCGCAGAAGTAAAACCCACAAAGTTCAAAGCTCGCCGCAGCTTCAGCAGACAGACCTGCCCCATCTCTTCTATGTTGTTCATTAGTGACGTGTGACAGACTTTCATACTAGAAAACCAAGTTTCTGGACAGACCCTGCACTCCAACAAGAAGGCCTCTCATAAAGCATTTATCCAAGATACAAAACTTCCTTAATCATCAACCACAGAAAGACAGTAAAGAAATAGACCCCTAGCCGGGGAAGCCACTGTGTCAAAGCATGAGTGGTGCTTTCGTCAGCCTTTTTTATTGCTGTGACCGAAAGCCCTCACAAGAAAAAATTTAGAAGGAAACGTTTATTTGGGAGTTTATGGTTTTAAAGATCTTGGTCTATTGAAAGCTAGATCTATGACGGGGCTTGAGGTGAGGCTGAAAACCATGACAGAAGAGTGTGGTGGAGGGAAGTGGCTCAAGACATCACATAGGAAGCAGAGAGACTCCACTCCAGATAGAAAATGTATAAATCCCCATGTCAAGTTCCCAGGGACCCATCTTTCCAAGCACACCCTACCCGCCTTCAGTTACCATCCAGTTAATCTCTGTCAGGGGATTAATTCACTAATTGGGGTAAGACTCTCATAACCCAGTCATTTCATCTCTAAACTTTCTTGCTTTGTCTCACACATGAGCTCTTGGGGGACAGCTCACATTCAAACCATAATAGATGGGGATTGGACAGGAGAATGACAAAGATGAGTTGCGTTAAAGACCTTTGCCCCAGCCAACGTTACTTTCTGTGAGCTCCCATACTGTCCCTTCTGGATCTTCCAAGCCAAATCCTATGTTCTTTCACCCATCATCTCACATGCCCAGAGATTCTCCAAGCCTAAGTTGGTTTTTCCTCCATGGTACCTACTCATTTCTCAAGGCCCGAGCAACAGACCACCTTTTAGAGCTTGAAAGGAGAAAACTTCCTTAGCTTCTTCCAAACAAACCCCACCCGGAGCAAAGAGAATTCATCAAACAAAGAGAATTCCATTTCTCAGATTATCTGCTGAGAGGCAGCAGTTGCTCTTTGAAAGATAAACCAGAATGGCATTTTTCTAGCTAGAGAAAGCTCTGAAAAACATTAACCAATTCGTGTGTGCTTATGACATTGTGTAAAGTTCGTAACATCCGCATCTGTTACCAAGAGGAGAGTCAAATACACTTGTTGGGCACTGGACTCCATGGGAAAATGGACGTTCTGTCCATATCAGATGTTGACTACTTCATGAAAACGCCATTTCTGCTCATTTATGGGGGAAACTGAGATTCCAGGAGCCAGTGCGTTAACACACCCCGGAGGTATCCACCGCAAGTTGGCGAAGCAAGTGAAGATCTTCTCTCTTTTCCCAACATAGGAAGTTCAATTATCCTTGGGGAGCTGACAAACACTTAAGAGTGAATCAGACTACTCCACAGGGACACAAGGGTTTTGTCCTTTCCTTTAGATTCAGTGTTTGAAATGAAGATTATCAATTATTTCATAATTCTTCTTCTTCAATGTTTATACAGAATATGAATAATAACATTGACCCTTTAAATCTAGTATTCACTGTAATAATTCACTTAATAAAGCATTTTATTTTTAGGTACACATTTCAAAGTACAGTTTACATAGCTACAGAAAAAATTTGGGGCACATTCTAAAATAGTAATAGCTTTTTGTAGCATATAAAACTGATTATTTTAAATAGCCACAGCTTTCTCAGTTAATGATAATCATCCGTTTTACACATAAATTTGAAAATGACTGAAATCCATTTTCTCAGCAGCAACACTTTAAGAGGTTTCAAAAAATATAATTTTAATCATTCTCCTTGTATTTTCTCCAGGGGAAATTTGTGTGCTTTTTAATGGAAAGATAAAAAGCATGTTGAAATAACTTACTGGTATTAAAATTATCTTTTGCTATAAAAATATATACTATATCATTCTCTTTGTTTTAATGGAGAACAGCATTAAAAAGGATAATTCATTCTGTTTAACTGAACAACTAAAAGTGTTGAAATTGTTAGTTTCTGAATGAAACTATGGCAGATACATTTTTTTTAGAAAGTAAGAATTAAAAAAAATAAATTGCAGCTTCATGTGTCTTTTCAAAGTAGAAGACAAATGAAAGATTAATATGTCAGATTCATCTGATATAAAAAAAGTTACTCGACCCTTGAAAAATGAATGAAAGAAAAAGAATGAAGAAAAATATTTTCAAGACTTGGAAAACTGTAAGGTGGTAGATGATTTTCATGAACCTTGAATTTAATACATGCTCTAACCCACAGCTGAGTTTCTCTTTAATCATATATTTTGTTGTTGCTCTAAATTACCCTTCAGTATTTATTCTGATGGATGTTCCTTAAGTAAACCAAATTTAATATGTTCAGAGTAAAACTCAGAATCTCTTCACCTCCATCCTTCTCCTCCTACAGTGATTAATCTCTCCATTTTTGTTAATTATCCATCATCTTCCATGGAACAGATGTGTTCTAATCCATTTTCCTAAATGCATTTTTGTATACAAAACGGTTCCTTTTTCTATTTCAGATAACTATTCTGACAGAAACATTTGGCCTGAACATATAATTAAGAACTTAACAATACTAATAGTTGCTTCAAAGAGCATCCTGTCTTTGTCAATGTGCAACTATTACATTAATTTGCATGTAATTCACTTTCATACCATTCACTGGGGTATAGATATTACTTAGTCAAATGGGCAATTAATTAATATAATCTTTACATATTCGCTTATTAAAATGCATCATACAATTCCTAATTCCTTGGGAGTTCTCACTGAATCCATGGGATGTGAATTTGAAGCAGCTGTGGCTGTTTATGCCATTGCTCTTGCTGCCTAATGGAGCCAGGTGGACATGCCTTTTGTGTTCCTTGCATAGAGTTGAAATTGAAACTTGGTGTGAACTCTAAAACCAGGAACTATTTGTCGATACCTAATTTCAGGTCAAGTTTTAACACTGAATAAAGATGAGCTTCTTCAGTAAAATTTTGAAAATATCATTGATAGAAGACTTATTTATTGCATGAGAGAGATCACTTATAAGGATTTTATGAAGTTTTATTCTGTTGAAACATACGTAATTCAGTTCACATCCATCATGCCTTTATGTCCCAAGCATAAGTATTTTGATTATTGAAACATTTCGATGAAATAGATACAAGTATCTCAATCTTATAAGTGTCAAAAATCCAGCAGAGAGAGGCTAAATAACTTGTTAAAATTAAAAGGATATTGAATATGGAATATGGACTATATTTTTACTTCTAAAGTGCATGAACTTAACTGTTACAAAAGAAAAACATCTGGTTTTGTTCGAGGAGAATAATTTTAATATAGGTGGAATAATTTTAATACAGATGGAATGATTATTTAAAGGCTATGTTCTTTTCTTTTTAAAGTGACATTATAAGCATGTATGAAGAACACAGGTATTAATAAATGCTGTCAAGACTGTGGGGAAAAAGGAACACTGATACATTTTTGGTGGAGCTGCAAATTAGTACATTCACTCTGGGGAGTAGTGTGAGATTCCTCAAAGAACTAGGAATGGAACCACCTTATGACAGCTATCCCACTCCTTGGTATTTACCCAAAATATCTAAAATCAGCACACTGCAACAATACAGCACAATTCACAATGGCCAATTATAGAATCAGACAAGATGCCCATCAATAGACAAATTGATGAAGAAAATGTGGTATATATACACAATGGAGTTTTACTCAGCCACATGGAAGAATGAAACAATGGCATTTGGTGGTAAATGGATGGAAATACAGAACATAATGCTCAGTGAAATAAGCCAGATTCAGAAAATGGAGGGTTTCTCTTACGTATAGAAACTAGAACAAAGTAAGGGAAAGTAAGGAGATTGAATATTGTAAAGACAGAGGGAAGATGAGTGGGGGAGAAGAAGGAGAACGAGAGGGAGCGAGAAGGGATGGGAAAGGGGAATAAATATGGAATGAATTTAACAAACTCACATTATATGCATATATAAATGTACCAAAGGGAATTTCGTTATGTATATGTGGAAAGAACTGCTCAATCATCAATCAATAAATGAATGAACGAAAAATTGGTAGGGAAGGAGAATAGGGAAAGAAGAGAGGGGAAAATGAGGGACATGGATTGAAATTAAATTCCTTGCATTAAAAATTTTGTTAAAATGTATACAACTATTGTGTGTAACCATAATGCTTTAGTAAAATTGTTATAAGCATGTGCAAATATGACATAATCAATCTTGCTACTATGTATCATTAGAGTATGCTGATAACATATTATTAAATTTTAAAATATGTTTACACCATTCCAGGCTCTTACCAATTGTTTAGAGAAATGAATGTTTTATTATCCAAAAAAAAAAAAGAAACATATTTTACAAAGTCAAATGGGAGACAAAGATGGATTTTTGAAAATCAATAAAGCTATTTTTTTAAAGATCTATTGTACATTATTATCAAATTGCAATTGAATGTCACAATCCTGGATAAACTTAAAATTAGTAATATTTCCAGGAGATGCAAATAGTCTTTGCTTCCCATTATTTACTCAGTCATTGCAATTTTATTCAAAGGCAGCAAGCCAAACATGATTTTAAATTATTTAGAAAATTAAAATATAGTAATTGAGTAGTAAATCCATTTATGTTCATTAAAAATAAATTTCTACAAAGTAGAAGTCATTATGGTTTGCAGCGGAGACTAATTTTTGTAAATTGTAATGTACCAATACCATGAGAGAAAGGTGTTCCTTCAATCTCTAGAAGATGGTCCAAATATTTAATGTGGTCTATCCTATTATTTAGAAGGCCGTTCTGTTGTTTTAAGCCTTCATATAAAATGTTTTCAGGTATTATTTTAGGAACTCATGTGAGCAAATTGGTATCATGTACAAAATTAGGAATTGGTTCTATGCTTTACTTATACTGATTTTTTTCTATTCAGGATTAAAATTCATGATAAGTCCCCTAATGTCAAACATAAAATTTGACTTATGTAAATTTCATTTAACGTCAGTCATGCAGCAATCATTTATTGGGTATCTACTATATTCAGAAATAATAATTTTGGATAAAGAAAATAAGTGTTAAAAGATAAATTTGGTGGGCTAGAGAGGTGGCTCAACAGTGGAGCGCTTGCT
Source organism: Aplodontia rufa (assembly GCA_004027875.1). NCBI lineage: Eukaryota > Metazoa > Chordata > Mammalia > Rodentia > Aplodontiidae > Aplodontia > Aplodontia rufa. The sequence goes on from PVKS010005841.1 coordinate 65,107, forward strand.
TGGCATGTGTGAGAACCTGGGTTCAATCCCCAGCACCACATGTACATCTATGGGGAGGAAAGACAAAAACTAGATGAAAAAATAAAAGTTACTTTCTACTTAAAAAAAAAAGATAAACTGTAAAATAATGATAAAATTTAAGGAAAGATAGACTATGTGATATAGGAAAAGTATAAGTGTGCCAAATGCTATAGAAATGAGGAGGAGAAATGACTAGATGAATTTCAAGGACAGTTTTAAAATAGATCCAATTTAAATTTTAAAAATCCATTATCTCCCCCTCCTTTCACTCACTCCCCACTCTCTTGTCTCCACTGTAATGCTTCCCATTATGTATATAAATGTCCATATACATGTATATTAACTTTTTAATTGTCAAGATTAAAATGTTTGCATAAGTATTATTTGACTTCTCAGGGGAGGCAAGTGTACCATACAGAATTAATAACCCCCCTTTTCCTTCCTTCACCTCCCTCCCTCTCTCATCTCCATACCCTCTTCCTCCCACTCCCTTAATAGTGATAGTTCCCCCAGATTATGTGTTACTTCTAATTTGATGGGTCTAGTAAATAAGCTTGACTAACTTTCACCCTATCCTTGGTTTTATTCTAACTTCCACATATTAGAAAAAATATTTGACCCTTAAGCCTCTGGGTTTGGTTTATTTCGCTCAGTATGATTTTTTTCCATCTCCATACATTTACCTGCAAAAGCCATGATATCATTTTTTCTAACAGCTGAGTAGAACTCCATTGTATATATATACCACAGCTTTGGAGCCATTCATCCAGTGAGGAGCATTTGGGTTGATTCCGTAATTTGGGTATTGTGAATTGAGTTGCTATAAATATTGATGTAGCTGTGTCTTTGTAATGTGTTGATTCTTCCTCTTCTGGGAAAATACCCAGAAATGGGGTAACTGGAATGTACAATAGTTTAATCTCTAATTTATTGAGGAGTCTTCACACTGCTTTCCAAAGTGGCTGTCCTAGAGAATGGTCTATTCCATTTTTAAATAGGTAATAGACATATAAAATTGTGTTAAACCTAACACAAAAGAATATCTAATATGGGGAAAAAATATTCCCTGACAGTACTAAGTGTTGGCAAAAAAAAAAAAAGAAAAAGAAAAAGAAAATGTAGAGCAACTAGTATACTCACATTGGCTGATGAGAGGAAAAGCTCATACTACAAAGAGCACTTTGGAAAGCTCATTGGCTATTATGTAGTATTGGTGGTCATATTCATGCCCTGTGATAAAACTTTTACTCTTAGATTTGTAACTAACAGAAATCTACACATAATGTGTATCAAAGGCATACACAAGAATTTGAGTAGTAGCCTCAAATTAGTATTACAAATTAGAATAAATCAAAATGTTCATCAATCATAGAGTAGATCAATAGTAATCTAATTGAATACTGGAACAGTGTACAACAATGACAATGATGGGCCTTTGGATACTGAAGTAACACTGATGATCATGCAAACATAATCATAATAGAAAGTAATCAGATACATAGTAAAACATACATGTGGTTCTACTTAGATAAAGTTTAAAAAATAAGTGAAAATTAATCTAGGGTGGTGTAAATCATTATGTAGGCTTCCCCTTGGCCATAGAAGGCATGTTGGTAGAGAGGAAGTATTGGGGAAACTTCTTGGTGACAACCATATACTATTTCTTGGTCTGAACAGTAATTACAAGGGTATGTTCATCATGGAATTTGACCAGTGATACATTCATGGTTTGTATGTATTTATACATGTATCTTCCTGCAATAAAAAGTATCTTAAAAGCATCATCAACAGCAGAAAAAAACTCATTAGCTATAAGAAAAAATTATGCAAATTAAAATGTTTCAATAAAAGTGCCCTAATTAACTTCTCTCGCTCTGTGGCATGTATTTTCACTCTCCTAATGTATTATAATTTTAGGGTTGTTTAATTTGTTGAACATTTCCTTTATGTTTAATATTTTTGAGGCAATCTTTCCAAGAAATGCTTATGTTCCACAAAGTCATAGCAAAGGGAAATTTATTTTTGATATTTTACATTTAGATATATAAGTGAACTAGGATTCATATTTGATAAGATGTGATATACAAATCAGATTTCATCTATATCATGTTTACCCAGTACCATTTAGAGAAGAGATACCCCTTTCACAGTGTAGTTCAAGGCACTTGTGACAGACATCAAGGTGTGGATCTCAACTTGTGGTTCTATCCTTTTGCTCTATTTTCCCATCTTTGTATCAATATCACACTGCTTTATTTTCTGAAGCTTTATAACACTTAGTAAGTGATGGTGTGAGCCAAATTTTGGCCCATTGTATTTTCATATAAATTTTAAAATCAGACTGGGACTGTATTGAATCTATATTCAAAATTAGAGAAAATAGTCTTATAATACCCATTCTTCTATTCCATGATTATGATTTTTCTTTTGTTTATTTTTAATATTCATGAAATTTTATAGTACAGAAGTTGTATGCATCTCCTTAATTTTCTCCAGATATATAATACTTTGTGTTACTGTTAATTGTATCAACTTTTAAAAAAATTTTCTAATTAATGTTTAATAAAACCAAAATTAATTTATGTGTAGTTTACATATTGATTTTATACAGTTTCTATAGTACGTATTTGTGTTAGTCAGCTATTCACAAATACATAAAATACCTAAGATAGTTAATTTATAAAGTCAGAAGCCTTATTTTGGCTTACAATTATGCTGATTGAGATTCATAGCATAAAGTCTGTGGCTAGATACCTTTAATTAGTTTTGGAACATTATTGGGTAATATCTCTGTATGTTAAATAACTTTAAAATATCACTTGTTTCATTTTGCTTTGCATATATATTAAGAATCTACTTACATGCATATTGAAAATTTGACATATGATACACATATTGCTTTCTGGATTTTTAATTTTTACTCTGTTCTTCAGCTTGGATATTTTCTATTAGTGTGGATATTCCTATTAAAAGATTCTTTCTAATCTGTTAAATCCATTTGTTATATTTCCAGTGAATGGATTTTTAATTTCAATACTCTTTGATTTTTTCCAAATTGTCTGATATTTTCCATAGTAACATCTACCTTGAATTTATTAACCTAGTCATTTTAAACTTTCTGAAAGTTTTGTCATTTTTTTTTCCTATAGAATTTTGGTGATATGTTATTTCCTTCTTGTATTCCTATGGATTTTTATCAAATGAATGACATTTTGTATAAAAATTATATAAAATATTTGATGCTATAGATAATGTTATCTCCTTTCATAGAGAATTTTCTTTTGTTCTGGCAAGGAGTTAGTCTTGGGACACAAAACCTCTGTTCAGTCTTCAATGGAGTCATTCGAACCAGGACTTCCTCTTCCGGAGAGTTCATGTATTTCAGGTTTTTGCCTGTCAGAATTCACTCCCTGGGTCTGCAGCTGAAAGTTAATCTACTGGATATACCTGAACTCATTCCTTCTCTTCCCATTTTGCGACCACTCAAGTTCCTGTTGGACCATAACTTCAGCTTCTGCTTTGTTTGTCTTCTAAGTCATTAACTAGTGCTTGCAAATTGTCAGCGCCTTGGAATTAACACTACAATGTCTTTCCTGCTTCATTTCCTCAAAGATATTGCCCCTTTAAGGTTTGTTTGTTTGTTTGTTTGTTTTTACTGTCTTTGTAGCTTTCCCATGTCTTAAAAGATGTGCAATGTTTCTGGTTGTTTTAGATAATACTTTTCTTCTGCAGCAATCTCTATCATTACTGGAAGTATAAATTATTCTGTAATAATAAAATAAGTGTATAGTCAGTACTGTAGTAGATAGTTCAGAGGGCAATTGGAACTTCTTGGCATATTTCCCAATTTGGAATATGAGTTTGAAATTTCCCAGATATTTGGAGATGACTTAGGTCTTTCGGTTCTTACTTTCATACTGTCCTTGGTTGATCTTAGGCACTCCATTGGTTTTAATCAATCTCTATTCTGATGATTCTCAAATATTTTCCTATAAATGAAATATTTCTCTTGAAACATAAGCCATAAATCAAAAAAACCAAGGGAATTTCGCACTAAGATAATTCACAAGTGCTTTAAACACATATACACATAATTGAATTCCTCATCTTCTATCCCTACTTCCAAAGTCAGCTCCTTCTGTACTCACTTCCTCACTGAGTACTATGAGCTTCTCCCCAGCTGTCAGGAAATATACCTGGTGATGAATCTCAGTTCTTCTCATTTCCTCACTCTCATATCTAAACCCTTACCAAGTTATCATATTTCATCCATATTATTATATTTGGAATTTTTTTAACTTTCTAATACTATAAAATGTGAGCTCTTTCTATCATCATCAGTATAGTTAGAAACTATGATATGGAAAGTGAGAGAGAGTCAAGACCTAGAGTTAAAACTTATGGTTATAATTGCGAATTAATCTCCTAGAGAGGAGTGCTGAAGTTATGTAAGTTAATCACAACAACTAAGGAAAGAAGATGGAAGAAAAAAGACAAGAGGATTGAAGATACATATGTGGTGAAAGAGAGAAAGCGTCTTTTCAAAACAAACCAAAAATAAATTCATTCAGGCAGTAGATGAAAAGGAGTCGAATGTCACAGGAAGGATCAGTTGCTTGTGTGTGTTCATTGTTTTAAGGAGTGTGAAGTGGTCAAAAATGAGAACTGACCATATGCCCCAAAGGGCTCTGAGGATGGGGCAGAAATCCAGGTGCAATTCTGAGAGACTGTACTGAGGATGGGAGCCGCAAAGATTTTCTTGCAGAGTCATAAGACATGGATAACCAGGCAGTTGACAGTTCCTCATAAACAAATTCCTTGGAAGTGAAATTATAACTATGTATTAGATAGAGCTATTAATTAGCAGAGGGTGCTCAGACCATGAGATCCTAACCTTCCCGCTCTGGACAGCCTTAATGGCCTAAGGATACCTATAAACAACCATGGCTTTTGTTCTCTGACAGCTCCTACACAAAAGGTTGATCCAGCCCTCAACATTAAAAATGCCACACAGAGGAATTGATAAGCCTATTTTCCTGTTTCCTTTGCTGTGTATTTTTTCCTCTCTAAAGAATTTGGTTTTGGATTTGATGCCTATGGATTATTATCTCCCTTGAGTTTCAGTTTTATAACATTCTTCTATGCATCTCTTCCCTACACATTTCCATGTGTAAAGATATTTACTGTCTTTCTAAATCTCTTCCCAGGCAAATTATGAGTTGTGGAATCTTAATTATTCCCCATACTGACATTGTGGTATCAACACCACAATGACACTATTAGACTCAGTGAGAATTCCTGCCTACTTTTACATAATGAGAGATGCTCATCAGAGACACTTATCAAATTATAGCCTTTCATGTTTCCTTGAGCAAATAAAAACTGAAACATTTAAACATTTTACAATTTTTACATATGCAATAACTTGTTTCAAAATGTTTTCTGTCAATTAATGTTAGATAACCTTTTTGGTGGCTCATTTCATGACACAGATGAATTTCTTGGCAATGTCCCAACTGTCAATCATATAGGAAAGGAAGGGCAGATTTGTGTGCCATGCTCACAGGACAGAGAGACTCATAGACAATTTTTCCAAGGTGTGGAGATTGAGAATAGGAGAATGAAGCATGCATGTTGCTTTGGGAACAGAGGAGAGTAAAACTAACCGTAGAAATAAGGACACCATAATGCCAGTGATGTAATGGGGTGGGATGAAGATGAGACAAAGGAAAATGCCTGGTTGATGCAAGGGAAGCTCCTTCCACTCTTTCAGGATGGGACTGATGGTCAGCTTACCAGGGTCTCAAGTTAATATTCACAGTAATTCTCGATTACTCCACTCCATAATCTGTTTCAAGACAAATTTAAAAAAAAAAAAAAGTTAACTATATGTTTTCTTCTAAATGCATACAGTTGTTTCTCTCTCTTTTTTTTCATTTATACTTAATTTCGAAGGCGTTGACCATTTTTTCTTGATCATTCTTTTTGGTCTATAAGATCCAATTTGAAGCAAGCATATTCATTTCCACATTATAAAGAATACTACAATTGATTTAACGTTTAAAGCATCCTTGAAGCGACAAGGTAAGTGGTTCTAAAGGGTTTCACTGACACTTTGTGGCAAAGGGTGGAACTACAGTATATTTTGGAAATTTTCCTGAAACAATTGTTATTCTATATGTGCACAATATAACAATGACCAGTCAAGAAATTTTTACTTTTACATCTATGTGAATACATGTATATACACAGATAGATAAAAACTAAACAACTAACAGCAAAATATTTTATTAGCATCCTATGCTGCCTGCCGTATCACAACTTATTATAAATAATTATTTGGTTTCACAAATAAATAAATTCTCTGTGAAAATTATGTAACTGTTTTTTTGATTCTGCATTAATAGACTGGAACTAAATTATTTTTGAAAATGTTCTTTTCTTCTAGTTTAGTTCATAGATTTAAAAGATATACATTCATAAAATTAGCTATTAAGATTATCTCTGGACATTTCCATTTAGTGTTTAAGATTTTTAAGGAACATTCTCATCACCGTAAAAAGAATGACTATCATCAAAAAGATGAAAGATAAAAAATGCTGATATATTTAGTACAGAGCCTTTGAAAATACACAGTAATACATTAGTACTATTCACAATCATTTCTCAAAATCATGCTTTCTGATTAACTACAAGTTGATATTTCAAGGCCCAAATACATGTTTAATAAGATATACAGTCTCAATTGTGCAATTTATATGTTGTTAATGAAGTCAGAATATAAGCAAATTAACAGTATATCACCTTAGTTTAAGTTTTTCTAACCACAATTATTGGTTTTAAAGAATTAACTTTGTCCCTATGCTATCTGGTGGATATTAAAGCCAGTTAATTATAAATCCAATTTATCATAAATGTAGCATAGAGTAGTGAAGACCTTTTATACATTTATGTTTTATTTTCCCGTGTAAATGTCAATTTAATCTTTAGTTTTAGGTCTATGAAGTAACAAGCAAACAGACCAGTTCATTTCAAAGGATTGTATTTGTGTGCTATTTTTAAAATCCCTCTGAATCTTGGCCTGTAGAAGTTCTCATGTGGCTTGAGCCGCCTCCATCTGTTTGTCTTCCAGAGAAAGAAGAGAAGTCATACATCACCATATACTCACAAAGAAAGAGCTGGTAGGCCCGATGCTGGGGTAGAAGACAAAGGGAAACATGAATTTTTATCTTTTGGCACTTTTGCATTTCAGAAATCTCTATTCCACAAAGTCTGTGTTAAAAGCGGAGCTCCATTCAATGTGCATTCTTGCCCTCTATTATCTTTTCACCTCTATATGCTCAATTTTCTTTCACCTGTTCCTGGTTAAGAAACACAGGCTTTCAAGTGTAGATTAACTACAAACAGACCTTAATACTGATATATCATGTTATTCACAGAATGAGTTCAACTGTACTACCAAATTTATGTACTGGGATTTGCCCAACTTCACCAGAAGGCAGTATATGCAGAAGTGTAAACAGTAGCTTACTTATGCCAACAGAATATTTTGAGGTAACTGAGTTCTTTTAGGGTTCTCAGAGTTATCTCAAAAGAAATGGAGAAAGTCAAAGCTCCTTTCTGATATTTGGGTTTTCCTTTCCTTATTAAGAATTTTCGTATGGGAGAATGTATCATACCCAGACACTAACCGTATGTTTATGAATAACTTGATTTAAATAATAATTATTACAAAGTTATGTTCTGGGCAGCACTTGGGGGTGGGAGGAGGAATTGTAGAAATAAATAAATAAATAAAATAAAAGTAAGGGAAAGCAAATTGGCAGTTTATAGTGATAGCCTCTTGGCCAATAGGAAGATGATAAATGATCCATAATGATCCACAATTTTCCAATGTGATTCATGACCATAAATGGTGAAAAAGTGTGGTAGGGTTGCAAAGAAGAAAGAAAATAGGGCTACTCGGGCTAATCAGAGGCATGCACTTCCTTGTTTGGTTAGACGATTGGTTGGTTTTGGGTAGTTGGGGGAAGCACTGAAAAGGGGATTAAAATAGACCGTGGGCAATTTTGACAGAAGAATGACATGAACAATGATCTGTACATAGAATATGCTTGGTATCCAGTGAAATATCAAACTTATCCTGGTGGTCTGAATGTTTTATAAGGAGCATTGCAAGATACAAGGAGAAGTTTTGACTAGACCCCCAATGGTAAAATGGCAATATGGGAGCTTTATACTTAGTCCTAACAAAAATGAAAATAATTTTATTGTATAGTGTTATTGAATAAAACACACAGGAGTGAAGACAGATATAGTGTAGAGGAAAGTATTAGGTGGTCTCTGCACCATTGTAGCTAATGGTTACAAGGATCTGACATTGAGTATTTGCAAAAGGAAAAGAAAGATTGTATTAGAGGTAGATGTGTTGGAGATTTCAAGCATTGTCCAGTGGAAAGATAAAGGAAAGAAATTATGCTTCAGAGAACTACAATGTTCAGGGAAAGGTGAAAATTCTAATTTTGTTTGCATTTGGTGTGCTATCAGAAGAAGGAGGTATTCACTTTGTAACTTTAGCACTTGAATGGGTGAGTGAATGAACAAACGAAGGTTTGCTTAACAAAAATTAAGGAAATTTGCACCTGGAAATTTGTGTGCCATTTTGGATGTGTCACTTAGAAAAAGGTATTCGTAATCTGGAATGTGTTCATAACAGATCAGATGATAAGAAAAACTCTGCTTTTGTGTATGAAGGGTCTGATGATGTTTTCCCCAGAAAAACAAAGCTCTAAGGAGAAAATATACCTACAATGTATAAATATTTGAATGGACATAATGTAAACACCACACCTAACCTATTTTAAACTGTTACAGTCATATAATCTAACATAAAGTCTAAATTCAATTTTCTCTAATTCTCCCAGTAATGTTCTTTATAGATTTTCTCCTTTTTGCCTCCTGAGGATTCAAACATAAAGATTTAATCTAAGATCTACTCAAGAAAACCAATTTCTAGCAGTTAGATACATATATGAGTTAAACAAGTGTAACTTGACTGTTAAAGAAAGATTACAAGATCTGTCTGCAGTGTCTTAATAGAGAGATAGTGACCGAAGAAATCATCTGGCTCCTTGCTGCTCTGGAAAAATCTCACCTGGAAACGTGCAGCTACAGATGGCTCGTTTGGAGCTATCACTGACCTCTGGAGTGTGTTCAGCATACAAGGACCATGGTGATGTGCAATATAAAGCCGTGTAGTTGCACATGGTGATTCCAGAGATCTTTAAACTGGTGAAGCAAAGCAAATGGCTAGCAAGTTGTATTTAACTGTGGTCTTTAAGTATTTGAATAAATACTGTTGCAGTTTTGAATTGTGCCTCACCCCATAGAAATGATGAAGTCCTAACTCCATTACCTCAGAAGGTGACCTGATTTGGAAATGGGGTCATGGCAGATGTAAGTTTTAAAGATGAAGTCATAATGCACTAGGGTGAGCCTAATCCAGCATGACTGTTATTTTTCTAAAATGGCCATGTGATGACAGAGGTACAGGGTGACACCCTTGTGATGATAAGAGTAGAGACTTCAGTTAGGCAATTGCAAAACTGTCAGGATCACCAAGATAATCAGCAAACCACAAGAATCTGGGAAGAGGCCAAGAAAGATTTCCCTGAAGATTTTAGAGGGAATGTAACACTGCTGATACCTGGGTATCCAATTTATGGCCTCTACAAGTGTGAGACGATAAATTTTGCTTATTTTATGTTTTACAGTAGCCCTGGGAAACTAATGCAAGTACAAGCTAAAAAAATAATAGGGAAAGTTCATTCCATGGGTTCTAAGAAAGAGTTAAGAACTGGTAATCAAAATAAAAGGGAAGCAGATTTCAACTCAACATGAAAAAGAAAACTTGTTAGTTGCTGAAGTTACTTCAAAATGAACTCAAGGGCTTCAGCATGCTGTGACTTCTCTGTAATTATAAACATTCAGGTGGATGGAGCAGAGGACTTGCAGAAGTGATTATGCATTGGATGGCAGGTTTAACTGAATCATTTCTAACTAAAAAATTCTGTGATTTTGTTAGAGTCCTATCAAATGGAGGCCAATGACTTCCTTCTCATTTTCTGCTTCAATCAAGTATACAAGAGTGACCAAGGTTGGAGGATAACATTTAAATAGAAACTCTAGGGATTACTAGCTATTTTTTCTTAGACAGGTAAAGTTCTCTATTCTTAGTTTCTCCACCTATGAAAAAGAATGCTAATGGTATTCACTTGGTGGTTTTATTGCCTTTAGACTACTATGCTCTGAATGGGAATGACATGCAGTAAGTACTGAGGAATGTTTGTGCAGCACAGGGTTCCTTCATGTTGGTTAGATGCAATGTGTCAACACTGTCTTCTCACCTCTGCCTTGTCTCATCTCCAAAATGGGGAGAGTTGAAAGTCCAGCTGGAACTAATTGCATTTTTAAAGGCCTAAGTTCTTTTCTGGATCTAAGTTTTCACCATTTGGGACATATGTTGAACAAATACCAGAAATATGTTCTTGCCAATTTTTTCCTTACATACTGTGATAATGTATCTGTCAGTTGTGTGTGTGTATGCGTGTGTGTGTGTGTGTGTGTGTGTGTTTCAGATGCTTCTGGGAAATCATTATACAGCATTATTTTTAAATAATAAAGATTTTAATGTACCCTACTTAAGGTTCATCTCAGTTTTTATGTATTACTGTGCTGGAGTTAGAGGAAGAGGTAAAGTATTCAAAATGAAATCCTCAAATATCTAAGGAATTCACAAAATTGACATCAACTGATAGCTGATGGTCAATTTCAACCTTAGAATCTAATAAAAGCATTTTCCATCATATGAAACTCTTAATAAATTGCACATGAGTCTCAAATAGAAAGTCTTATTCAGTGAGTTAAGTTTAACAAAATGTGCTTTTATTTCTATGCTATATAAGGTTATTAATCACTGTATCATTTGGGTGCATAGGTGACATCTCTGACAGGTTAATAAAACCCCAGACACAATCACAGTTACTTTCACTAAAACAAACCCATCAACAGACGTGAGTCGTAGCACATACTCCTATGTAATTCTGGAGCCAGTGATTTCACAACTTTTGGAACACACCAGACAGGTGGAAGACAGAGAATGGGGGAAATGGATGTTCTTCCAGTAAAGAGCAATGAATGAGATAACCCATATTTTAAACTGGGGATGCTCTACAAGGTAATGAGAGAGGCCTGCTGTGCGAGGATTCAAAAGTATGTTTGATTTGAGGGCGATGTTTGGAGGCCATCAAGAGTAATAAGAAGAGAGGATTGAGTTTCCAGAGTTCAGATGAGCTTTGGTACAGCTTCCTCGCCTTCGGGAATAAAGGCAACCTGTGTGGTGAAAACACCGACTTTTCACTTGGAACTAAATCCCCGTCCTAACTGTAGTTTTGTGTTTTATGAGCCATCTGTTCTCAGACAAGCCTCATGAGTTCCTTGTCTTAGTTACTTCACATTTCAATGTGGGTAACATCTTCCCTTAAGATTATTGTCAGGATTAAACGATGTGAGTGTATGAAGTGTCCAACTTAGTACTTGGCAAAAGCAGGGGCTGCACAATTGTTGGCTATTGAGTTGTAAAGACAAGACTCTTCCTCTGTTAGAAATTCCAAATGCGGATTTGGGTAAAGATTACAGATACTGAAAACACAACAGTTTATTGAAAAGTGCTGGCTGCTAATTCATCTTAACTCAGCAACTATATTTTGAGGTCCTTCCTAATTGCTGAGTACTGAGGGGATAGAAAAGTAAATGGAAGATTGTTCTTTAAGTTCTCATATGGGCAATTCAAAAATCAAGTAAAAATTTTTTATAAAAGCATGGCATTATGATTGATTGAGAACTGCCTAGCCAGGTAAAGAAACTGATTTTTAGCATGTAAGTCTGCATTCACATGGACTGGTTTGGTGGAAACAGCACAGCCTTAAACACCTTGCCTTTTCACTGTAAGGACTTTAAGGAATGTCAGATAGAAAGTCAGTGTTTCCCTCTGGCACCTGTTTCCTTTGTTTGATTACTGTTCACTTTCCTTCTCATGTTAGTCTGTGTGGCCGTGTGGAAGAACCACCACATGAGGACAGTGACCAACTACTTCATCGTCAACCTCTCTCTGGCTGATGTGCTGGTGACCATTACCTGCCTTCCGGCCACCTTGGTCGTTGATATCACGGAGACCTGGTTCTTCGGACAGTCCCTCTGTAAAGTGATCCCTTATTTACAGGTAATTCTATTTTATATATTTTCAATTCAAATACAGAAACTTCTGAAAAAATATTTTGAATCATAGCCATAGACCTTGGGTAAATTAATTAATGGACAAGAAAGAAATATACTTCAATAGGAATTGTCAGACTTAAGGAAAATCATACTTGAGATTTTCCTAGAGAAATATGGTTTGGGTAAAAAATAAAGGAACAGAATTGTCAAGTTAGAGTGTTGCACAAGTATTTGGTTTCTTTGATTCCTAATTTCACCATTTGTTAAATAAAGAACTCAAATGAATTAATGATTGAGCCACTTCCAGTACAAATAACTGAGGATATCTCTTTTTAAGAGGTTTCTTTTCACACTGAGAAATTAAAAGCTGGATGCTCAAGCAGTACAGTGAACAGATTTCAATGTTCTTAAGCTCCCTACTTTGGAAACAGGTCTGCCATTCACAGATGGTAAGCTATCAAGTCAAATACTCAGTCTTTGCAATTCACTTATTTTAAAAGCATGAAAAGTTTAATGAGATCGCTCTCACATGCTTGTTGTGACAGTTTGCTTACATAATTTACGTAAATCTCTTGGCACCATGGTTGTCTTCTGATGATCTTGCAAACATAGTAGGTTCTCAATAAACCTTAGTTGTCAACATCATTATATGCTTTATTGGTCAATAGCAAAGGTAGTTTTTCTATATCTAGTTACCATATAAGAAATTAAAGAAAAATGCTTGCAGAGAATAGTCTTTTAATTTTTCTTATAGTTCTGAAACCTTTGGGGGAAAAAATTCCCAAAATAGTGGCCATAGCCACACTACTCAGATATAAATTCCTCTTAGGGATTAGACAGTAAGTGAAATGGTGACCACTCAACCTGTCTTCCTGTAGTCTTCCTCAACCTCTTGTCCTACTCTCTCCAGTTACCCAGGTGTTGATCATAATATTTGCAGGAAGAAAGAATAGGCTTCTGATAATAGAAAGCTGAGGAAAAATACAAATGGCCCATTACTGGAAGTTATATTATTTTGTCTTTTAGAACTGAAGTATTATCAAGGGATTTTCACTTCGATAGTTCTTCAGTGACCTCTTATAAAGAGAAGTGATAATTTTTAAGGTCAGACATCATATAGAGAATAATGGAAAATGCCCTAGCAATTATAAGCTTCATGTATACATTATGTTTAACTGTCAGGGTTAGTTTGGGTGAGCCTGCTGAAAACCATGACTGGATTACAAAAAAAAATTATTATTACTAAAACAATGAAGATTTGGGTGCTTCTGATGGAATTTGCATGAAGGCACTGGGAAAATCCTAAGCAGAAGAGAATTCACCAGCTGTGGTACTTTCAGAAAACTTTTATTCCTCTTGACTCCAATAATCACCAGGAGGAAATGTTAGGGATCTTCATAAGTTTCAGAAGGACTCCAGTTATCTAGAATCTTTGTCTCACTGATAGCATTTTGTGTTCTTTCTGTGGACCAGGAGTTGGGTTGGGAATGGAATGGTGTGGAGGGTGCATCACCTTGTGGCAGGTGCAGCCCTATTGGGATGCATCACAATACCCTGCTGTGGAGCAGGTATTTCAGAGTGTCCCTTGAGCATGAGCATTAAAGGACACAATGCGAGCAGGAAGCAACACGGAGTGAGAGAGGCAAGCAGAGTCTCTCCTGAAATCCCTGAAGTGCTCATTCACACAGCACACCAACAGCAAGTCCTGCAGTTAAAGGAGCATCCTCATCTGGCCAGAGATTCCGTCTGCTTCTGTATAGACAGTGGCCAGTTACTCAACTCCACAGTGGAAAACAAAAGAGCGAACGGCTCTGTCCATCTAATAACTCATTCAACATCACTTCTTAGACACAGAGTTTCACGCACTGACAAACATAGTGACTCTGAATTCTCACAATTTATTGCTTCTTTCCTATAGAATTTTCCCAAATGTAATAAATAGTTCCAATGGATAATAAGCCTTGAGTAATTTCCCCCCTAGTTGTGATATTCTGAAACTAATGACCTTTATCTCTGATGAGATATTTATGTTCTACTTAATATTTTAAAACATTACATAATTTCCAGTCATATTTTAAGGTTATTTGGTTGTATTTAAGATTCATAGGGCATTTACTCAATTTCTTGATTTATGTGTTCTTTTTCTTCTAAATATAATGCAACCTTGAGATTTATGGGTGATATACTGTAACACTTTGGCAAAGGCTCAGACAACTTAATAATCTCACAAATGTAATAAAACTTAGCTGAATAATTAAAATGACCCTTTTACATCTTTCATATTTCTATAATTCCAAAACCATTAACATTTAGTAGGGTTTTGACTGAAAGTTATCATGCATTTCATTCAAAGACAGGAAGAGTTGGCTACTTTAATAGAGTGATTTAAAAAAAAAAATTGCAGAAGAAGCCCTGCACAGGATGTGCCAGGAAAAGAACAAAATCCAAGTGAGATACAGGAGTTGCATGCAGGGCATTCATCCAGGCTTTCTCATTCCCTCCATTGGTATATTTGAGTACTTTCCAATCTATTAGTGCCTATCATCTGAATTTATGATTTGGCAAAATTTTCATTCCTACTTGAACCTTTGATTTTTTTGGTATATTAACATAAAATAGGATCATTTTCTACCAAAGCATTGCTCTCTGCATGGGATGCCCACAGCATCAGTGAGACCTAGTGCCTGCAGGCAGAAGTTGCTTCCACCATCTCACATTCACGACATTCATAATCCACAGGAGATTCATTTCTCAAATGATTTACTATCAGAATGGCATAAGCTAACATCAGAATCTAAATGAAAAAGCACCCAGAAGTACACTCCTGCAAATGGAAAGCAGTAGCAAAGCTCTCATTTATAATCACTTATGATAAGGTGAAATTTTATATCCCCTCAAGAAAATCTTGTAAATTAGATGTTAATTGCATACTAATATGCCTTATACACCTGCAAATGTGGAAGCTGAAAGAGTGTATATTAAATGGCTGATTGTCACGGGTGCATTCAATGGATTCTACTGTGAGAATCACATTAGCATATTCTCTCACTTCACTATGTAAAAGAGAAGCCTCTGTACCCTGGGTCACTCTTGGCACTGGACATTAGTCTTTCCAGTGAACTAGTATGAACTGATTATCAGTGTATAGTAGTAGTGATAAATACTAGAAATGACATTTGTGTTTGAACTATGCTACTTCTCTCTCATTCATCCAGGTTGATTAAAATTCATGAATAATAAATTACTAAGCTTTGATGAACACTTTACACTTCTAATTGCTAGAGAGAATAAATATAGCCCTGACCCAGTACATGTGAAAAAATTAACTACAGATAAAGACTGCCATAGTGGAATTCCTGGGTTAGCAATGAAATCAAGAGGCTCTAGTTGCTATATATATATATATATATATATATATATATATATATATATATGTGTGTGTGTGTGTGTGTGTGTGCATATGTGTATATACATATACGTATACGTATATGTATATGCGTATATATACGTATATATATATACACATATATATATATTTATATGTAATTGAGGAGTTGAGTTGTTGTACAATCATAAATACATATAAAGTAACAAAATGATATGCATTTAACCCTAATCCAGAGTCACCCCTGCATCACCCACACCCCAGTCTCTTGATGCTTCTAAATTCCTCTCTTATAACAGATAAAATTGTATGTGTGTGTGTGTGTGTGTACACGTATATATAAAATAGTGAATTTTTCAGATTTAAATGATTGCATAAGTATTATTTGGCTTCTGGGGGAGTAAAGAGTATGCTACATTGTTGATTGTCTCTCTATATCCCTCCCTATCCTCTCTTCATCTCCCCTCTCCCCTCCCCTCCCTACATTCCTATTGTTCCCCTAGATTATGTGTGGCTAAGCCTTTGGTGGCCCTTTCTTCCAAGCCTGGGCTTTGCTCTAGCCTCCTCAAATGAGGGAAAACATTTAACCCTTGAGTCTCTGGGTTTGGCTAATGTCACTCAGCATGATTTCTTCCATTGCTATGTTTTTACCTTCAGAGGCTGTAATATTGTTGAAGGCACTGTAACATAGCACAAAACATTCTCAAGAATCATCAGCCAACATAAAATCACTCTGGCAGAGTCCAGCCTTTAAAAAAATAATTAGAATATAATTAGCCTCTAAGAATTTAGCAAGGCTTAGGGTTTACTTGTAATTTATATGACTATTTTCCCTGAAACATAGTCTGTTCCAATTCAAAAATAGAATTCCAGGCTCCAGAATGGGTAAAAATACTAATAATAGTATATAATACTATTAATACGGGTAAAAATACTAATGGTAATACTAATGGGTAAAAATACTAATAATAGTATATTCAGCATTATTTTTTTACCATAATCATAATAAGTAATACCAAATACTAACTGTTATGTAGCAATCTTGGACTAAGCATTTTATTTTATTTATTTTTTTAAATTGATTCTTTTATTATTTTTGAACAACCATACAAGTTTTTAACAAAATAATATAAAATGTGTATAGATTCTGGATATCACAATTACCCCCAGGAGTGCCCCCCCCAATTACCCTCCCGTATCCCACCCATCCCCTTCCCACAATATCTCTAAAAAAATATTAGGTTGTACAACATTGCATCTTATCTGGATTTAACACATGCTAATAGACCAACTTTCTCACTGTCCAGGGTCTAGTCCCCACCTCCACAGATGAGTGGAAACAATCGACCCTTAGTTCTCTGGGTTAAGCTGATTTTACTCAGCATGATCTCTTCCATAGCCATCCATTTAACTTCAAAGGCTGCAATATCATTGTTTCTAATTGCTGTGTAATATTCCATGGTATAAATGTACCACAGTTTTTGGATCCATTCATCCAGTGAGGGACATCTGGGTTGTTTCCATAGCCTAGCAATAGTAAATTGTGCTGCTATGAACATAGATATTGCTGTGTCACTATAATGTGCTGATTCTAAGTCCCCTGGAAAGAT
>PVKS010005842.1:0-82400 GCA_004027875.1 Aplodontia rufa
AGGCTTCAGCCCTGCTATTCCTCACAGATGTTCCCTGGGAGGTGGGAGGTGCCTGCTCCACTCAGCTGGGCTATTCTTATTGAACTCTGGTGTAGCGGGTACCCCTTCCCTGACACATCCCATCCAGAAGAAAGATGGTGCCCTGTGAGTGGCCCTAGGATGTTTAGTTATGATCTATCCTCAGCTGGTACCAAGCTTCGCGTAATGTAGGGCTGCATTTCCACCCCACCCTCCACTCACTGTTCAACACATCTCTGCTCCCCCCACCTCTGGGGCCACTGCTTTCGATGGCACTGGACACATTCGATAAAGCATCTGGCTGTGAGTTTGTGCCTAAGCACTCAGGAATCACTACTGAAACTACCCAAGCACATGCATGCGCATCGACAAGAGCCAGCGTAAATATTGCCTCCAAGTCATGTCCAGGAAGTGTGATGGACTTCCTGTGGGTGTCCACATTTATAGCAACAGTGAAAAGGCCAGATAATAGCCCCATTTAGAATAGCCCTTCAGTACCATAAACACATTTCCGCAAATAAATCTGCTGATTGCCCGGGCTCTGACTTGACAGCTCAGCGGTTCGCCCTAAACATGCGAAAAGCCTAGCCGTTTATCCATCCACATCGGGGCCTCAAATGAAGAAATGCGATTGGTGAGCCCTCTCTGGAAATGATTGTGCAAAATGAGAAAAGAAATGTGGGCGGAAATCTCATAAGAGCAAGTGTTTCCTATCTAGCCAGTTGTGCATAGGGAACCATAACTACTGCTTCAGGAAAAATCAGCCACAATTCAAGTGTTCCTGCAGATATTTTTGAGATGACACAAGAAAACAAACCAAGCGTTCTTTCAGATGTGTGGTAAGGATGAGGGAGGACAGCAGGGTGCTGGGTTTTTTTTTTTTTTAACCCTTCAATGGTCCGGGTTGTTGAAAATCCCGGCGTTTATTTATTTATTTTATTGTTGTTTATTTGTTTGTTTTGATTTTTTTGCACCTGGGATTGAATCCAGGGGCACTTAACTGCTGAGCCACATCCCCAGTCCTTTTTCACATTTTATTTTGAAACAGAGTCTTAAGTTCCTTAGGGCCTTGCTAAGTTGTTGAGGCTGGCTTTGAGTTTGCAAACCTCCTGCCTTGGCCTCCCAAGTCACTGGGGGATTACAGGCTTGCATCTCCACGCCCAGCTTCCCTTGGCTTTTAGAATACAGCTCAAACTTCTCAGCAAGGCAGACTCAGCCCTGATGACTGCGCCTTCTCTCCCCAGCAGCTTTCCCATGATCTACTCCAGTCAGACACAGCCACCTGCACATCTCTCTTGCTTCTGGCATCTTCTCCTCTCTCCCATCCCCATCTTTCTTCGCCCAATGAAAGCTTATCTTACGGAGAGTTCAGTTTACCAGCCAGACTAGTTAGCTGTCCACACATCTTGCTCCCCTGGGCTCCCCAGCCTGCACTGGTCATATCATGTGGTTTTCTTGTGCATCTTCCGGCTGAGAAAAGGGGGCCATATCCCTGGTACTGGATCACAGTATGTGCTTAATGAACATTTCTTGACTAATAAGGAGAACATTTAGTTGGTTCCATGTGCCAAGCACTGTTTTTTTGTTTTGTTTTAGGAGAGAGAGACAGTGAGAGAGAGAGAGAGAGAGAGAAAGAGAGAGAATTTTATTTAGTTTTGCATGTGGCTTTTGTTGCTCTGACACTTTGTTGTGTACGTGATGCTGGGGTTTGAACCCTCGTCCTCGCACATGCCAGGCAAGCTCTGTAACCACTGAGCCACCCCTCCAGCCCCCCAAGTGCTGTTCTTAAACCCTTTATACATCTTACTTCCTTGGTCCTCCCAACAGCTTTTTGGAGTGAGCTAATAATGACCTCATTTTACAGGCATAAAAGATCTGAGCACCGTTTCCAAGGTTAGGCATATAACTAGTAAGCATTGTGGTCTCACCCCAGGAGTTAGACACCTAAGTCTGTATTTGTAAATAGCATGGACTTGGCTGAGTGAATAAATGAATGAATAGATATGTGATGGGGAAACTTCTTTCTTGATGTTATTTCTTTCTCTTTCTTTCTTTCTTTCTTTCTTTCTTTCTTTCTTTCTTCTTTCTTTCTTCTTTTTGGTACTAGAGACTGAACTGAGGGATGCTTAACCATTGAGCCACATCCCCACTCCTTTTTTGAAATTTTGAGACAGAGTCTCACAAAGTTACTTAGGTCCTCATTGAGTTGCTGAGGCTGGCTTTGAACTTGCAATCCTCCTGCATCAGCGTCCCAAGCCAGTGGGATTACAGGTGTGCACCAACACACCTGGCTGTTGACGTTACTTCTTGAGAGTAGAGAGGAGTGTGAATCCTCTTGTCTCATGCACACACTAGAAAGTCTGGTCCCTTGCTCAAGTGAGCCCACTGCCTATCCCTGGCACCTGTAGGGCAGGCTGGGTGCAGGGCTGGGTGGGATGCAGAGGGAGCAACGGCTGCTCTCCTGTGACATCTCACTCTATTGAGTTCTTGTCCATTCATTCCCTCGGAGGATAAATAGCTGCAGATTTCAGGGCCAGGTATTAGATCATTCACTGTCTTAAATTATAAATGGTAAGTCACACTTATCCTCATAACTGCTACTCACACATCTTAAAACTTGGTGCTCCCTCCCTCCAGTCTGGACAGTCTAGAGGCTGTGTCATGCCACAGACACCTCCCATCTGCACAGGTGTCTCAGACATAAATCATCCAAATCAGTGACTCTAGAACCGCCAGCTTCCAGCATCTGATACCAGTCACTGGGATCCCGGTGAAGATGCAGTGAGAGGTAACACAGGTCCTTCAAACGTGGAAGCTAAAGTGGAAAAAAAGAAAAGAAAGGGGGAAGGAAGAATAAGATTACATAAAGAACCAGTGAAATACAAATGAGCTAAAGGAGGTCTAGCAGAGAAGAGGAGAGGGGAGGAAGGATGGGAGGGAGGATAAGAAAAAGTATATTTTGCCCCTCTAAGATACTAAATAGTTCTCATACAATCAATAAAAACTGGAAAAGTAAAAAACAAAATTAATGATCAAAGGAAAATCAGTAGAAGAAAGGGATCAGGGGGTGAGAGTAGGTGAGGGAGGTGCTGGGGAGGGATATTGGCCAAATTATATTGTATGAATATGTAACAAGAAATTCCATCATTATGCACAACTATAATGCACAATAAAAAATGTGGGGAAAAAAACAGATAACTGACAGATGGTGAAACCAACCCCAGAGGCCACTGAGCCCAAATTGGGGCAACTGAGTTAGGAAAGAGCCAGGTTCCAGGGCTTTCCTTTGGTCTCCCCCAGAGAAGATAGCTGTTGACCGCTTCTGGAAAGGGCCGCAGGGTCAACCCGTAAACCTTTAGCGATAGCAAATGCCTCGCAACAGTGCTTGGGGCTTAATGGGTTCTCATGAACATTTGTTTGCCTGTGGAAGGTAAGAGGGAAGGGAGGCAGGAGGACAGGAAAACGGGAGGAAGGAAGGGTAGGAGGGAGGGGGGCAAGACAGGAGGAGTCACAGACGTGGCTACTGAAGGGCAATGTTGGGCTCATGGTGGACTCCTACCTGATTTTCAACTTCTATTTCAACATCTTCTCCTCCCTACAGCTTGATTCTTTTGGGTCTCGGGTGCAGGTTCATTTTCCTATCTGCAGGACTTTGATTTTATGAATGGAAAAGTTAATTCACTTGGATTTTAAACAGTTGCCCCTGATCCTGTGGTGGCTTGGAGGCAGACCCTCTTTACCTTAGTCCCAACCTTTTCCTGTACTACCTAGTGTCACGGCTCAGAACTGCTCACGATACATGCTTTTTAATTTTAGTCACAGCAGCTCCTTAAATAGTAGAGAACGTTCTGAGATTGCAGAAAGGGTTATGGAATTGTTTCGCTGTAATTCAGTTCCCACAAGTTCATCACAAAGGGCTCCTAATGAGATTAAATCTAAGCTTTACACACTTGCCCGTTTATTACGTTTCCTGTCTGTCCAGATAGGTGGTGATGGCAAACCCAAACTCTGATTATTTTATCATGATGAGGTTAGCTCGGTGAGAGAGCTCATGGCTGAGACCCAAAAAATATCATAATTCACTGAAGATAAGGTCAACGTCATGGAGTAAATCCCAAACTGCAAGGTTAGAGCACTCCTCCCGTGTACACCGAGGTCCATTTTCAGCTGTTCTTCATCAGTTCTTCCAAACAATGCCTCCCCTGTCTGCAGGGTTTGCTGCTTTCATCTCACACAATAACGGTCATTCACTTCCTCGAGCCACAGCAGCCTTCTCCTTGCTACTAAAATTCCTTAATTGGAATCACCATGTCATTGACCTAAGCCATTCATTACAGGGAATTTCGGACAAACTCTCAATAACCCTGGAGTAGAGGTGGCACCTGTTTCTCTCTCATTTAAGATGCTTTCCCCGTCCAGAAAGCGCTAATCATCACTCAGGAAGGCGATTTCCTTGCTCCTCATGTTCATTGTGAACAGATTTGCATGGAGCAACAAAACCTGTAATCGCCAGATCTCTGGGCTTCCTTACCACCAGACAAAGTGCTGGGAATCGGTATTCTCTGCTCCTGATGGGACCATAGATTGATATGTTGCTGGAGAGCAATTTCACACTATGTATCAAAAGCTCTAGAATGAATTCATTAATAAACTATTGATCAATGTTAAATTGTTATCCACTGATATTAGTCATCAATGTTAAACACAGTATTAATAATTAACATTAGTTGTACAAATAAATATATTTTTAGAAACTTTTCGTAAGTAATTGTGGCTATGACTAGTGATTTGACTGTAAAGATGCACACGGAGACATTGTTTTTTTTTTTTTTTTGATTAGACAGTGAGACAGACAGAGAGAGAGAGAGAGAGAGAGAGAGAAGCAATCTTTATTTAGTTTTTCACATGACTTTCATCCCTGGGACACTTCATTGTGTACGTGGTGCTGGGGTTTGAACTCGCATCCTCGTGAATGCCAGACAAGTGCTGTAACCCCCGAGCCACAGCTCCACCCCTGAGACATTGTTTGTAGAGGTAAAAAGCAGAACTAGCTCAATGCGTAATAAAAGGTGGGTTAATGGAGGAGATAGATTAGTGGTAGAGTCCTTGCCTAGCAAGTGTGAGGTCCTGGGTTTGATCTAGTTACATTAGCGTATGCATTATAAATAATTTTCTTTAGAAAGAGAGAATCAGTTTTACCTAGTTTTCATGTGGCTTTCATTGCTCCCACACTTCGCTGTGCACGTGGTGCTGTGTCCTTGGGCATGCCAGGCAAGCGCTGCAACCGCTGAGCCACCACTCCAGCCCTATAAATAAATTTTTGATGGCACATCACACAATGAACTAGAGTGTGAGCTGAAATACGACGGTGGAGAAGGATATCTAAGGCATAGCAGCAGTTAAGGCCAGAACAACAAGGTCCGGCACAAGAACTTGGGCAAGAAATAGCAAAGCTGTTACCATGGCATGGGAGAGGTGACTAGATCGTGTAACCCGAGAGAACTGTGCAAAGCCAACTGTCAAAGGACAAAGCCAGCCTCAGGGACCTTGCCGTACAGAGCCCAAGGCCAGCTACTAGAGGCTGGAGGAGGTTAGAACCGACTGTCCCCCACCTTCCCAGCCCAGAGCCACCAAAGGGGGCACAGCCCTGCTGATACCTTGATTTTGAACTCTGACCCCTAGAATTGTGAAAAACTAAATTCCTATTATTTTAAGCCACTGTGGTAATTATACAGCAGCCTTGGGAAATGAATATATCTTGAGCACAGTCAGGGACCCCATAGGATTAAGGGATAAACACCTAAGGGGAACTCAGGCAGCCAAGCCAGCTCTCAATCTTGGGGGATTAACAGCCACGTCAGAAAGTTAGGACTTGGAAAGTGAGCCAGGCTTCGAGTGACATAACATGCAAATAGACACGACGACATGCAAATAGACACGACGCTGAGACGTCAGCTCAGCTTTGGATAACGTGTGGTCCAAAGGACTGCCAGCGAAAGCCAGACGGAGCAGGGTCTGATCAATTCTGAAAATGATAATATTAGAGACTTTCCCAGACCATAAGGGCAAGTTCATAGCAGTCCGGGGCCAACGCATGGGTCACTGAGGTACCCACAGTTACCTGCACCTTATCAGCAGAGTTAGACTCACACCCCTGAGTGGAGATCCCAGGTCATCATGAGACGTGCATGAGGAGCCCAGGCACGACTCAGAGCCGTCTCCACCCATGATGGCGTCAAGAGACTGAGTTCCTGCCTGCCCCGTAGACGTCGCAAAAGCGTAAAAGCTGTTCCCCTTTACTTTTTTCTTTTTTTTTTTTTAAGAATCAATTTTATTTCTCCTGGGTATTTTTCCAGGGGATTTAGAATCAGCACATTATAGTGACAAAGCAATATCTATGTTTATAGCAGCTCGATTTACAATAGCTAAATTATGGAAAGAACCCAGATGTCCCTCACTGGATGAATGGATCCAAAAACTGTGGTACATTTATACCATGGAATTCTACACAGCAATTAGAAACAATGATATTGCAGCCTTTGAAAGTAAGTGGATGGCTATGGAAGAGATCATGATGAGTAAAATCAGCTTAATCCAGAGAACCAAGGGTCGAATGTCTCCACTCATCTTTGGAGGCTGGAACTAGACCCTGGCCATTGAGAAAGGTGGTCTATTATCATGTGTTAAATCCAGATAAGATGTAATGTTATGCAACCTAATGTTTTTAGAGATAATGTGGGAAGGGGAAGGGAGGGATAAGGGTGGGTAATTGGGAGGGCACTCTTGGGGGTAAATCTAATCTTCAGAATCTATATGCATTTTGTATTATTTTGCTAAAAACTTGTATGGTTGTTCAAAAAATAAATTTCTCAATTAAAAAGAAATAATCAAGTAAATGAAAAAAATCAATTTTATTTAGTTTTTCATCTGGTTTTCATTGCTCTGACAGTTAGTTGTGTACGTGGTGCTAGGGTTCGAACCTGCATCCTTGTGCATGCCAGGCAAGTGCTGTAACCACTGAGCCACTGCTCCAGCCCCCCCCCCCCCCGCCCCCGCCGTCTCTTTGTTGGACTCAGCCTGTGATGCCTATCACCCATGTGCTATCTCCTTTCTCGTTCAAGCAAAACGTCCCTAATAACGCTTTGCCTGGGCTTAAATTCTTTCTAGGCCCAGTTTTCATCTCTACAACTCTGGATTCAAGGAACTGAGTTTTAGTAACATTAGCATATTATCCATCCTTGTTATCACCCTGGTCACCTGGTGACCCTGGAAGCAATTATTTAATACCTGCCTATATTTCAGAGAACAATTTCCAAATTAAAATATTGTAGCTGTTTTGGAAGCATGTTGTCACACACATTTATTTCTCAAATTTACCTTTTCAATATTTTTTCTTCCATTTCTGAATCTCAGTTTTTTCCTTATTCTCTCTCAGGCCAATTCCCAAGTTCGGGTGCCTCTTGACTTTTGACCCTTGGAGAACTTCCCAAACAGCAGAGAGGATCTGGGGCCAGGCACTGAATATCTTGTCTCTCCAGCTACCCTGAAGCCCTGCTTTCACCTATGACCCTGTAGCTGACCTCCTCTTCCATGTTTGACCCTGTCTCTCGGAAGCTGAGTGAGTACTGTGTTATTTTCCTGACTGTTCTGATGGTTACATTTCTTCCAATTAAATATCTTCCTCCTCATCAGGAAGCATTAAAGCTAGGACCAGCCCCTGAATCTTAGGACTTCTGGTCCTGTGCTTTTGGCACTAAGAATAGAGCATATTTCAGTTCATCTCATATACTAGAAGCAAGTCACGTAAGGGGTATGAATAAAAGCTCTGTGAATGACAGACTGGAAAATTCAATCAATAATGGACATTTCAGTCTTCAATCTGTATAAGTTACTTTTGCATATGGTGTAAGACAAAGATCCAGTTTCATTCACTTTCAAGTCAATTTCTTTTTCCAGTTTGCTCAACACATATTATTGAAAAGATAGCCTTTCCCCATTGTGTGTTCTTGGTGACCTTATCATACATTAGTTCATCTTCATGGGTTTATTTCTACCCATACTACTCTGCTGAAGCCAAGCCCTTGTTCTGGATTTATGGAGCAGCTTGGGGAGGGCCGGTGTGCTGGCGGTGAGCAGAGCCCATGATGGCTGTGTGGACCACAGCAAGCCAGGGAGCGCCGACCTGTCACTCCATGGAGGCCTCCTGGCTCAGTGCAGACACTCCACACAGCACCATAGTGCAGGATGCGTGATGAAGACCCTCCCACTTCTCCACCAACAAGGGCAAATGGAAGGGGTGCAGACCTGAACGGAAGTTAAGACTCAAGTGTCAACCAATAGCATTAGTATGTTTCCAAGTCCTGATTAGCATAAATGGAATCCAATAGAGTTGACCCAAGTGCTATATAAACCTTAGACTGGCACAGCCAGGTAGCAACCGTGATCCGGGTCCCCTCTTTCCCCTTCAAGAGTTCTGTGTGTAGCCCTCTCACTTGAATAAATCCTACTGCTTTCACTCTTGCCTTCCACTCTCCTGCAAATTTCATTTTTTCAGATTTGCAAGACAAGAACCCAAAAAGAAGTTGGTGGTGAGCTGCTGAGGTCTGTTGCAATACTAGAGGTCATATCCCCTGCTGTAGAATCACAGTGCTGAGAGCTGCAACACACCACTCAATAGTAGTAGTGAAGATTGTGACTTTGCAGGTTGTGAGCCTCTGAGCTGACCCCCTGCAGTGATTGGCTACTAACACTAAAATGGGATTTCTTGGCTGCAGAGGCCTGCACCTTACACAGACTCCACCTACCAAGTGGGGGATTGAGTTTCCTCTCAAACTCCACTTTCAAGGTTCCAGGTCTATGTGTCTGTTTTTAGGCCAGTGCCGTCCTGTATTGATTATTGTAGCTTTGTCATATAGTTTGAAACCAGGGACCAGGAGACCTCCAGGTTTATTCTTCTTACTCAAGATTGCTTTGCCTATTTGGGGTCTTTTGTGGTTCCATATAAATTATATATGAATATGAAATGGATTAAAGATTTAAATATAAGATCTGAAGCTAAGAAATTCCTAAAAGGAAATGGAAAACAACAATAACAACAACCTGATTGACATTGGTCTTGGCATTGATTTGATCTTTTTTTTTTTTAAATAAAGAGAGAGGGACAGTGAGAGAGACAGAGAAAGAGAGAGACAACTTTCTTTTAGTTTTTCATATGGCCTCAGTTGCTCCAACACTCAGTTGTGCTGAGTTTGAACCCAGGTCCTCGTGCTTGCCAGGCAAGCGCCGAAACCGCTGAGCCACCGCTCCAGCCCCTGATTTGATCTTTTGGATATGACTCCCAAAGCACAGGCAATGAAAGCAAATATAAACAAGCAGAACCACATCAAACCAGATTCTCTGCACAGCAAAGCAGACAATCAGCAGGACAAAGGGAAGACTTACAGCTGGGATGGGCAAAGATATTTGCAAACCATATATGTATCTAGGAATTAATATCAGAATATAAAAGAAACGCACAATTCAAGAGCAAAATAAGTAAATAAATAATAACCTGATTTAAAATTGTGCAAACTGTTGGAATAGACATTTTTCCAAAGAAACATGCAAATGACCCACAGGTATGTGAACGGCGCTTGGTGTCACGTTGGATTTCTGTTTTTCAATGTTTGACCAATCTTCATTCCCACTAACAGCCACTGTAATGGTTCTCCTTTCCCTATGCCCTTCCTAACACTTTCCTCTTCTCTTTTTGTTAACGACCATCACAGCAGGTACGAGGTGATATGTTGCTGTCATTCTAATTTGCATTTCCCTGATAATTAGATGCCTGTTCACATTCATGTTGGCATCTTGATGCCAGAGAGGGTTGGAGGAAGGGAGGGAGAAAGCTGGAGGGGAGGGAATCTAGCTCTAGGACAGGGGGTTGGGTTAGAAGGGGCAGTGACAGTCCCAACATGCCCACAGGAGGGAAGATGACAGACGTCGCATGTCCACAGAAGCTGGGTTGGATGTTCGGGAGGGGGCAGGTGTGCAAGTTTGCACATTGCTTCTGTTACTCAGTGAAGTAGGAAGCACAGCCACGTGAGATTTTTGCAGCACCAAGGACGACGGATGCAGCAGGTGAGAGACCAGAGAAATGAAAAGATTTTCTCAAAGTCACATCATTAGGACAGAGCCAAGTTAGAGTTCAGGGTTTTCGATTCTTAGCAGAAAGGTTTTTCCGGGCTGGGGTGGCGGTGGCTCAGTGGTTTACGGCCCCTGCCTGGCATGCGCAAGGACATGGGTTTGAACCCCAGAACCACATACACAACGAAGTGTGTGGGCAATGAAAGCCACATGAAAAACTAAATAAAATTGATTATCTCTTTCTCTTTCTCTCACTGTCCCTCTCTCTCAAAAAAAAAAAAAAAAGAAAGAAAGAAAGAAAGGAAGGAAGGAAGGAAGGAAGGGTTTTCCCATGGCACTAGCTGCCTTGTCCCTACTGCTCTGCCACAGCCCACTGCCCGGTCACCTGACCCTGCAGTACTTCCGGAAGCCTGCCTTGGACACCAAGGGCCGCTCTCTAGCACTGTGCCGCCACCAGATGAGTTGTGCACTTGTCTGGAGTCAGTGGTATTTATTTCCACAACTGCAGTTGTTCATTGATTCCAATTTGTAATTTAGATAAATGTCACACAAGCCAATTAAATACATGTGGCAATAAAAAGTTGTTTATAAGGAGAATTCATTTGAATGCTTTAGAAAAACTACATAAAGGTCGGAATCTGAAAATCACTCGCTCAGTAGGCATTGGCGAGACAATGATAAAAGATGAAGGAAAATCCTAAGAATGTCATCTTGCTCTTGCTCTTGAATTGCTCGAGCGTCCTCAGTTTCTCCTTCACTTTAAAGAAACCTGGAACGGAAGTGGCTGGGGGTGGGGGGCTGCATTCAGGTGTGGCTGCTGCACAAAAGATGGAGCAGTGCTCCTGTCTGAGAAGCCACCCTCAAAGGACAGGCCTGGCAAGATCAGCAGATGAATCTATGCTTCTGTCTTTGAAAGTAAAACAGTATGTTTAAGGGGGATGTGCATCACTTCTCATGACTCCCCAAGGTGAGCGGCTGTTTCCACTAATTAACTAACCACCACCACTGATCTTGTCCGATAAGAGGACTCCCGTTCCCCTTAGCAAGTTACTCATCCCTTGTATCTCTCTCGAACAGGAATCTGCATAAATCAGCAGTTGCTGTAACCAACCCTCCTCCTCCTCCTCCTCCTCCTCCTCCTTCTCCTCCTCCTCCTCTTTCTTCTTCTTTTTAAAGAGGGACAGTGAGAGACACATAGAGAATCAATTTATTCAGTTTTTCACATGGCTTTCATTGCTCCATGACTTCATTGTGTGCGTGATGCTGGGGTCTGAACCCGCATACTTGCGCACGCCAGGCAATCGCTGTAACCACCGAGCCACAGCTCCAGCCCCTAACCATCCCTTCTTTGGAGTAAGACCGGTGGATTTTTGACCTTGAGTTCACAAACTTAGATAATCACAGAGGCCAGGCAGGTAGCAGGGATGAGTAAGTGAGTTAGGGAAAGAAGACTCACTTCAGACATGCCTGACTTCCACTTTAATTGTGTAGGGGAATACTTCCAGTGCCTACAAATAAATATACTTTCTTTCTATTTTACTTCTGTTTTTTAATCAAAATATGTGCTCCTCCCATTTATCTTTGTTTTTTTTGGCTTTGGGTCAAGACATGAGAACCAAACAGAGGAAGATCCAGTGTTTTTCTTAGGAGGGGTCGGCGAAGTAGGCACACTTTTAGGAGTCTATTTTAAGCAAAGAAATGCAGTTTTCAGCTGCACATGAACAATTCATGTGCATGTCGGATTGCTTTTTTGTCTTGCACTGCACAGACATGAAATCAAATAGCTGTTCTGCTAAGTACAGTCCATTGACTTAGGGATGACATGTGCGGCTTCATCACTGGAAATATTTGCTTCTTCGGGTTATTTCACTGTGTGCCTCTGATTTTGCAGCCTTTTTATCTGGAATGCCAAACTTCATCAGGACAAAAGATGCAGCAGATATGCCATGACTAGACGTGATACAACTTCACGTATGGATGTGCTTCCTGTTAGAAGTGTGGCTAGAGAGAGATTTGTGCCCTCAAATGCAGGAATTTTGATAAATTCTAATCCACTCAATTTCCATGAAAAAGAAATATGTGCATTTATAACAGTGCACTATGATTATGAACAGTATTTCAAACAGGAGAGACCTTCTCTTTGACAAGGTGCTAAAGAGAACCGAATCCTCCGCTTGTGGTCTTGTGCATCTGAAGAACCGAAGGATTTTCCACGGAGCAGCTTCGGGCTGTGTACATTTCCTGCCGTGTTTCTCCGGGCACCATTGACGTATTCTGGTGCCAACCTCCACTGGTCATCCATCTTGCTATTGCTCCTCTGCTCTGGAATCAGTGGTTATCGGAGGATCCCCAGGCACCTTGCACACTGTAGTAACTGTTAAGAACCTGACCCACAAAAACAGCAGAACCACATATATATCCCCACCATCCCTAAGCAAACATTGTCCCCAGTTCAACTTCCCTTTAGTCAAACCCCCCAAAAGGACATACTCTATGCTGTCCACCCTAAGAAGAAGTATGATCAAGGGACTGGCAGGGAGGGAAGAGACAGTAGTCTTGGCCAATTGCAGCATAGGTAGCTTGCTGATGCATATTTTACAAAATGGCAAGGCCATATAAACATGTTGCAGGATGGAGATATATATATATATATATATATATATATATATATATATATATATATATATGATAGATAGATAGATAGAGGGAGAGAAAGAGAAAATAGATTTTATTTAGTTTTTTTAAATTTGTCTTTCATTGCTCAGACACTTTGTTGTGCACGTGGTGCTGGAGTACAAACTCAGGTCCCTGCAAATGCAAGGCAAGGGCCAAAACCACTGAGCCACGGCTCCAGCCCCTGCTCCTGGGGTTCTGAATGAAAGCCTAATTACATTAAAATCAAAAAGTTGTCTCTGGTACAAACAGGGAGTCTGGGACAGTAAGAAAACTGGTGAAGCCCCCAGAAAGATGGCAGACCACCGTAGGCCACCGGCTGTCCACCTGCAAAGCCACCCTGGAGAAAGAAACTAGGGTGAAAAGAACGAACCAAAGCACTATGTATGGCTTTCTCCAGTTTTTAAAGATGCTTTAGAATAATCATTGCTTGACAATTTGCCACACAAATCATCAGCAACCATACAGATCATAGGTGCCAGTAGGTAGAGCACAAACATCCAGGCAGAATAAAAGGTGGGATGGGACCAGGAGGAAGTGGTAGATCAGGCAGCGTCCCTCCTCTGCTTGCCTCTGTCCCCAGGCAGAGATCATCTTCTCCATGACGCTGATGTCTAGCAGCTCAAAGATAGGGGAGAGGAAAGGAATTTTTGAAGGAATGGCCATTGTATTAGTCAAGGTTCTCCAGAAAGTGGAACCCATAGGTTATACATATGGCTATATATGAAGAGAATCATTATAGCAATTGGCTCACATGATTATGATTACAGAGGCCGAGAAGTCCCAGTTATGTAAGCGGAAGGACGAGGAGAGCTGGTGGTCTACTTCAGTCTGACGTGGTGGAGTTGTCCAAGTCCAAAGACCCAAGAACCAGGAGCCCCAAAGTCTCAAGAGAAAAGATGGATGTCAGTCAGGGATGAGGGGAGGGAGGGAGAGAAAGGGATTGATCTTCCTCCATCTTTCATTCTATTTGGGACTTCATAGGTTGCATGATGCCCACTCACACTGGTGAAGTGGAATCTTCTTAGTCTACTGATTTAAAAGTTCAGTTCTTCTGGAAACACCTTCACAGACCAACTAGCTCTCTTAGCATTCCTTCACCAGGACAGTCGACATAAAATTAACCATCACAGCAGGGGACAGAAAGGGTCAACCCTGGGGCTGGAGCGGTGGCTCAGCGGTTACAGTGCTTGCCCAGCATGTACGAGTACACGGGTTCAAACCCCAGCACCCATGTACGCAACGAAGTGTCAGAGCAATGAAAGCCATGTGAAAAACTCAATAAAAATTAATTCTCAAAAAAAAAAAAAAAACAAAAGAAAGGGTCGACTCTGGAATTGTATGTTCTCTGTATCTCCCTGCCCTGGGGCTCATCCCTCCCCACTCCCTACCTTCCTGGGAGGCACTTGGACCAGACTGGACTTACCTGATTGAGTTGCCAATACCCCAGGGGAACATGAGCTCAGAGATCAAAAATAACTAGGCACCCCGAGAGTGCAAGATCACAGAAGAAAGACTGAAACATGGAAGGATATAAACCACCCAAGCAAAATTATCAAAGGAGACTGTTTATTATTTGTATTTAATTCAATAGAAAAGGGAGATACTAGCTTTACAAAGCAGGAACAGTTACCCATTATTTCAGAAGAACTAATTGACAATACTAAGTTTGGAAGTTCTTAGTTAAAATAAAGAACTTCAGTGCAAGGGTTTGGGGGTGACAAGGGACAGTGGAGGGAGCTGCGAGAAGTGGCTGTCACACTTGGAAACACAGGCTGCTCTACCGGATGCTAGGAGATGGTGGCCGTGTGGCAGGGTGGTGCACTGCTAGCAGAAATCTGAATCCTTTGCAAAGCCAGAAATCTTTTTTTTTTTTATTTTTTTTGCAGAGCCAGAAATCTATCTATTCATCCAATTGTTTTCTCTTGTTAGTTTTAATATGGATTCTTTGTCATTTTAAGCGTTGGCTCCATTAAAAAATATATACTAGGCAAGCCAAATAAAAACTGTCCGTTAGGTCAATCTCAGCCAGCAGAGGATGGGTTTGCAAGCTACCAAGCACATGATTCTAAGACATGAAAGTTCCGATTGAGCCAGTTGATTCATAGTGTGCGAACCGCTGAGAGTCTATATGATCACTCTCTGCCACATTTATAGCATGAAGTAACTCTAAGGGCAGTATGAGCTACATACCTAACACCTGACAGACTACCATCAATAAGTGATGGGTGGACTACATACATTATTACTTTTGATCCTTATGACAATCCCGTAGGCGAAAACCGAGGCTTAGGGAGACTGCCGTCAGCTGGGCAGCCTTTTGCTGTGGCACACACTGGGTCCCTGGTCTTGTGCCTGGATATATGTGCTGAGAAGTGGTCACATCAGCCCAAGTGTGCTCCTACCCTCTGCTTACCTAAGGACATCACACAGATATTATAATTATCTTATTTCAGGCCTCCAGTGTGAAGCCTGATGGGTTGAAACTGACACTCCTCACCCTGTGAAAAGGAAAACTTAAAAGAATCTAAAAGTTATCATGAACTATATATAATAGTAGTAGTACTGCTGGGTAGGCAAAGAAGTTTCCTTTATTTATTTAAAAAGAAGAAGGAGGAGAGAGAGGGAGTGAATCAATTTTACTTAGTTTTTTGTTTGGTTGTTACCCCAACACTCAGATTTGTACGTGGTGCTGGGGTTTGAACCCGGGTCCTTGTGTGCACCACGCAAGTGCCTTAACCACTGAGCCACCGCTCCAGCCCCAGGAGTTTCCTTTATAATAATTTCTGAGAAGACGAGCCCTGCCCATCAGTATCAACTAGCACACTTTAAACTGCTAGCACTCAACATGCTGGCACAAACTGGCTTAAACATTGTGATATATCCTTTCTCATCCCCAGATAT
Organism: Aplodontia rufa; assembly: GCA_004027875.1. Lineage (NCBI taxonomy): Eukaryota > Metazoa > Chordata > Mammalia > Rodentia > Aplodontiidae > Aplodontia > Aplodontia rufa. Next base: position 15,721 of record PVKS010005842.1, read on the forward strand.
CGATAGATAGGGCAGCCTTCAGGGTAGTTGGCTCAGTGGGGCCGATTTCTCCCAGGACTCGGGCTCTGTCTGTCTCTCCAATCTTCCATCCTTAATGCTGATATCCTCCTTAGACTGAAAGTAACATTGTTGAGGCAATTCTGTGTATCAGATCTAGGTGACAAAAGGCGCCACCTCTTCCGTGGATCTTTCCTAGACCAGAGAGAGCATGCCCCCGAGACCCTCACTGTTTTCTCAGTCCCTGGTGGAGGGAATGGGGTCTGTGTCCACTCTGGAGCAACCACCAGAGGGAGCGTAGGGGACTCTCAGGCCCTGGGGTGAGGTGAGTTGGCCTCCCCAAGGCACACACTCAGGGACGCACGACTAGCTACAGGGCTGGCGGTGGGGGTGGAGATCTTTTAGGAAGGAATAAAGGAAGAACAGACCCCAGAGAAGCCACCTATTTGAAAGTCGCCCTCCCTCGCGTAGCATTCTTTGCATTGATTCTCTGATGACAGTGATGTTATTTTAGTGATATGCATCTGTCTCAAATGTAGACACTGAAGGAATTTTCAGTGAAGTGGACACTGGGGTTGGCAAAGGACACAGAGCGTGTGTGGGAAGAAGGCACAGTGAGTTTTGTATGTTCTCAGTGATTTGAAATGAAAAATTTCTAAAAGATAAGAACAGAAAATGCAAGCAATAAATGTGAGTTATGAAAGCAATGCACTTTTAGTTACTTAATAACATCCTCTTTCTTCTCCAGCCCCTTCCCAAAGGCCTGTGGTTTGAAAGTTGTCTCCCAGTTCTGGCTCTTTCTCTCTCACACCTGCCAGTGCCCAGAATTCCCCAGGGCTACTACAGCCACTACCTGGAGAGACATAGAGACACTCAGATGGGAGAACTGGAGGCAGGGGTAGGATGTAGCTGGCTGGTGTTTCTCACGTATAAATTCGGGTTTGTGCCACTGTGGTGTACACCAGCATACATCTATAACGTAACCACACGCCCCAAGGCTCTGATGGGAAGGAACTCTTGAGTGTGGTCAGGTGTGGCCAGAGACCTGGCCCCAAATCAGGATGCTGTCAGCAAGCTGGCCTGGACTGAAGGAAGTGGAATTCAGTTAAGAAACGCTACAGTGTAAGGTTTATTCAAGGAGGGACAATGGGTATTTGTTAGCTTTGTACTGCTCTAATGAAATACCTGACTCAGGCTACTTATGAATAAAAGAGGTTTATTTAGCTCATGGTTTTGGCAATGCAGTCGGAAAGACGGCACAGGCTCTACGACTGTGTCATCTCATGGCAAGGGTCTCAACAGCAGGAGTGTGTGCAGGACCAAGCAGAGAGAGAGAAGAGAGAAAAAGACTGAGGTTCCACAGTCTCTTTTGAGCAAGCGCCTAGTGATCTAAGGGCCTCCCATTAGCCCTCTCCTCTTTTGTTGGAGACAGAGGGACAGTGCAAAAGAAAGAGAATTTTATTTCGTTTTTCATGTGGCTTTCAGAGAGAAAGAATCACTTTTATTTAGTTTTTCATCTCGTTTTCATTGCTCTGACACTTAGTTGTGTTCCTTCTGCTGGGGTTTGAACCTGTGTCCTTGTGCATGCTGGGCAAGCGCTGGAACTGCTGTAACAGCCACTGCTCCAGCCCTAGGCCTCACCTCTTAAAGGTTCAACCTCCCAACAGGACCACTCTGCAGATCCAATTCCCAGCACATGAAGCACAGACCTTAATGAATGGCTTCAAGATGTCTCTCCACTCCAAGACTCCAGAGGGTGGGCAGGGTGGGAATGAGGGCCCCAGAGTGTGGGGGGAAGATGGTGGCTGTGAGGGAGTTGGGTGATACATTAGGGGGTGAAGAAACTGAGGGAAAGGGAGAGAGGAGAGGGGAGGGAAAGAGAAAGACAGGGAGAGGCAGGGGGATTTGCGTGGCAGGATGTTGTGGGCTGGACTCTGGGGACCCCCCGAGTTGGCAGGCAGGAGGCTGGAGATCAGCCATGTCTCCCCACAGCGGTGGCGCTGTCTTGAGAACGCCAGGACCAGGGCGGAAAAGAACTGACTTACCCCAGTGGTGTCGAGAGCAGAACAAAAACGGAGGCAGGACAAGCCACTTTCCTACACCGCTGAAGCCCAGAGCCCGAGGCCTGCGTGGGTTTGTGGACATCCAGTCCTCGGGTGCAAAAGTGCTGCCACCTCTGAGAGCTGCCTGTGTCGGACACTCAAAAGAGGGCGGAAAGGGGCAGGGGTGCTGCCCCCAGAGGATGGGTCTTCAAGGGGTGGAGAGGAAGGCAGTGGGGAGGCAGAGGAGAGGTAGGAGGCTCTAGCACTGCCCTGCAGGGTGGTCAGCCCCAGCCAGCACCAAGGGATCCCAATCACACCTGAAGGTGCAGAGGGGCTGAGAAGTCACAGGAGGGCTCCCAGGCTCTGCTCGTAAGAAGAGACCAGCCTACAAATCCATCCCCATATCCAGGCACCAAATGCAGAGGCCAGGGGGATTTCTGGGGAAGCAGGCAGACTGACCTCACTCCACGGGAGCGTACCCCAAGGACAGAACCATCAGCCCTCAGCAGAGAAAAGGCCGAGTGCCAGGAAGACCAAACACTCAGCCCTGTGCCAACATGAGCAGGAGGACTGGAGGAGAGGAACCTCCCTCCTGGGGACCTGAACTTTGAATTGGCTGCATTCTGGGTGGACACTGGCTTCCATGAGAGGGCCTTTTCAGACTGGAGGGGAGTGAACACGATTTAAGTTCTATTCCCTCCTCTGGGATGGGAGACCCTGAAGAAGACTTGATCAATTATGGAAACAGAGACCAAGAAAGTCATATTTTCTTTGTATACTTCAGTCAGTTAGTTACCTGTCATTAATACTAATATGTCTAACAAATTTGCTTCTTTTATTATAGACCATTTCTATATTTTGGTAAATAATATATTGTTTTATATTCTTCTAAGCACAATTCTGTTATCTGCCATTAATATTAACATATCCAACAAATCAGTGCTTTTCCAAAAATAAATACATATGTATAGTATTTCCACTTTTTAAATAAACAATGTTATTTTAAATTCTTCTAAGCACAATTCAGTTATCTGTTATTAATAATGATATGTCCACAATTTTTTTTACCATAATAAAGGTATACATACTTTATTCTATATTTTTTGGTTAATAATATATTGTTTTATATTCTTCTAAGCCATGAAAGTCTTTAGAGACTTTCATCCTAAAACTTTATCTACCCAGTCCCCTGTCGATGGAGCTTTAGACTAAGCTTCTGTTCACCATTTCACAAAGGGATTCTTCAGTGAATGTGCTTGAATAACCACCTTTGCATAAGAAAGACTTCCCAATCAATTTCTAGAAATGGAATTGCAGAAATAAATGATATCGAGGGTTTAAATTCTGAGGGGTGCTTCCAGCTTCATTTTGTTCTGATGGGGAACTGGGAAAGTGACCGAGAAGTGGAGGAGTGTCACCCATGGGCTGCTGTGGGGAAGAGTTTTCTTCGTGGCTCAAAGTGGCCTCCAGGAATGGGGGTACTGTGAGCTAACAATCCAGTATGTCATTTGGGGACTTATTTACAGTGTGAAAGCTTTTGATTCCAGACCTGAGGTTTATAATATGATAACAATATAGGGATTATTGAGAGAGAGAAAGAGAGAGAGAGAGAGAGAAAGAGAGAAAGGGAGAGAAAGAGAGAGGGAGAGAGCCTGTGCAACTTAACAAGACTGTCTCAAATGTAAAAAGGAAAACACGGCCTGGGGGTATAGTTCAGCGGTACAGCACCCTGGGTTCAATCCCCAGCACCACACACACACATGCAGAAATCATGCCCAGTGAAAGAAGCCAGGCCAGGCATTTTAAGATCCGGTTTGTATGAAATGTCTAGATAGAAAAATTTGCAGAGGCAGAAAGGAGATTCGTGGGTGCCCAGATGTAGAGGGGATGGCTGAAGGGTACAGGTTTGTTTTGTTTTTGTTTTTGTTTTTGTTTTGTGGGGGCGGAATGAGGTTCTAAAGTTCTGGCATTGATTGTGTAGCTGTGTGTCTGCTAAAAGCCATTGAATTGTACACTTTGGCCAGAGGCATTGTATGGTATATGAATTGTATTTCATTAAAACTGTTACCAAAAAAAATAGTCTTTGGATTTAAATCTAACCTCATAACGGAAGAAAAATTAGTGGTGGCTGCTTCCTGAAGTCCCCAGTTTGCACCAGTGCTGTTGCTTGTTGCATGGGAAATCTTCTGAAGACTGGGTTGCTGCTCTTTCACTTCCTCGTGGAGAACTCCTTTACATCCCTGTGCAGCAAATGCCGGGCAGCCGGAGGACAGGAGGACATCTTTTCATTCCAAATCAAACAGAATGTTTGCTGCCTCCCTCCTGTCTGCTGCTGGGCACTCCACGAAGCAGAATTGAGCCGAGTTCCTTTAGGCTGCTCAGGAAAAAGAGCGTGTCTAAGGGAGGTATGGAATCGTGATGAGACAGAGATAGGTGACAGCGCAAGCAGATGTTCAGACAGCGGCCGCCCTTGGTGGTATCCACAGGGCTCCTCTGATTAGGGTCCCTGTCCTAAAATAGATACACATCTGCTTTTTTAAAGTGTGCAAATGATGAACTTAAGCAACTACACAAAGAGAGGACCCAATGAGCATTTAAATTAAACTTACCTCTTTTAAGCTATCTTGCCATTTTATAGAGTGCGTAAATAACTTCAAAAAAATTTGTTACAGCTAGGAGTGGTGGTGCACGGGAGACCGAGGCAGGAAGATCATAAGTTCAAAGCCAGCCTCAGCAACTAGAGACCTTTAGCAACTTAGCGAGACCTATCTCAAAATAAAATATAAAAAGGGCTGGGGATGTGGCCCAATGGTTAAACGACCCTGTGTTAAATTCCTAACACCAAAAATAAAATTTAAAAATAGCTACACTCTGGGGCTGGAGCGGTGGCTCAGTGGTTTCGGCGCTTGCCTGGCAAGCACGAGGACCCGGGTTCAAACCCCAGCACCACGTACACAACTGAGTGTTGGAGCAACTACGTCCATGTGAAAAACTGAATAAAGTTGTTCCTCTCTTTCTCTGTCTCTCTCATTGTCCCTCTCTCTTTATAAAAAAATAAAATACAATAAAATAAAATAAAAATAGCTACACTCAGCAGACACAAGCTGCTTTTGCATTGTATTATTACTTAAATATCCAGATCTTGCATTGAGCTCATCCGTGTACTTGTCATTTTCATAACTATAAAGTATTTCTTGTCTCTCCATAATTTGCATAGCCATTTCCCCTATTGGTGTGTGTCTGATTTCTTTCCAGTTTTACACTGTGCTAAATTGCAGCTAATATATATATATTTTTTTTTTCTCTGAAATTATTTTCTCATAGCATTTCCAAAAGTAGAACCACTGAGTCAAACAGTTCTGTAGCTCTTTTTATATACTATTTTTTTTCAAGAAAGAAGAAAGAAAATCCACTATAATGAGCCACCAGCAGCATATGAATGTGCTTATTTCCTTAAAGTCCTGCTAATAGTACATTTTTATTTAGGTTTTTAGAGGTATGCTAGCTTAATAGGTAGGATATTATTTTAATTGACATTTCTGTTGTTGTTGGGGGTTTAAAATCCATCCAATTCTTTACCCCCCGAGAATCCAAATAATACTTATGCAATCATTTAATTCTGGAAAATTCACAATCTACGCATTTGTATTGTTTGTAGGGGCAAAATATAGAAGAATCAAGAGACTGGGGTGTGGGTGATGAGGGCGTAATTCTGGTTTAAGATCATATGCATGGGCTGGAGCGGTGGCTCCAGTGAGCCCCACTGGACAGCTGCATACTCCTAGTGAGGGGTTCTTGCCTCTCAGCCTCCAGGCTTGCTGTCTCCTCTGCCTAAATGTCTCCCCCATTCCATTCCTCTGGCTAAAACCTGTAATTTCAATATCATCTTTTCCAGGAAGCTCATTCCTGACCACCCTTTCTGGGTTAGAAGCTGCTCTTGCACACTTCCTTACATCTGTCCTGCTTGAGTGTGGTGCCTGGAAACGTGTTTGAGCATCTCCATATCCCCCAGGACACAGAATGGTGCGTGGCTCAGTGTGCTTGAAGTACAGATGCATGGGGGCTGGAGTGGTGGCTCCTCGGTTATGCACGAAAGCCACATGAAAAACTAAATAAAATTGATTCTTTCTCTCTCTCTGTCCCTCTCTCTTTAAAAAGGGTGGGTTGGGGAACAGATGCGTGCATGTGAGGATGAACAGATGAATTAATTACCCTGGTATGCACTGTGGCCACCAAGGCATGTGGTTTGTAGGAATTCAGAGCTGAACCAGGTGTTCGTGAGATATCCAGGACAGGCCAGCCCTCTAGTTGCCTTTATTCCAGAAAGACGCATGACACCGACTCTCCCAAGTAGGGGAAAAGTGTTCTGGGATCTGGCAGACAACCAACTCTACAGTTATCCTTCAGCTTTAGTAAAACTAGAATTATTTCTTCCAAACGTATTTCAGATTTTAGAATCTTTTGTTGTAGTGACATTAGGATTCCTTTATGCAACGAAGCCAGAAGTAAAAAATGAACCATCAGAACTTTGTTGCGAGGGAGCAGATTCAAATCTGTGAGAACAGATAAATCCATCAAACTAAAAATTGTTGCAATGATGTTGGTTTTCAGAGTTTATGATTATCTCAGCCAATTTTGGATTCCTTTGAGGAGTAGGTTATAGTAATATATAAATGACAAATTAAAAGTAAAAATAGAATCTTTTGATTTACTATTTTTCTCTATCACAAGGTTTAGCCACTTATGATTAAAATATGTTCTTTCAATACATCACATAATTAAATTTGACAGAACTACTATTTCTTAGGGAACTAGAAATCCTATTTAATTATCATTTTCTAAAATACAAAGCTCCTCATTCTGGGAATCATAGATGTCTAGATGGCTGCAAGGTTTTAATTTTGTATTTCTATTTTAGTGATAACTCTCTTTAAAGTGGCAATTGTAAAAAGAAGTTACACTGATAATTTATACTTGGTATTTTCATTAGAAACTTCAAATTTCTTAAGTTGATGCCTTCTTATACTGGAATTCAGAGCATATTCTGAAAGGATGAAAAAATTATTTCCCTTAAGTTCTTGTTTAAGAAACACTTCTCAGGGTAGAGCGGTTGCTCAGCGGGAGGAGCATTTGTGAGGACCTGGGTTCATAACCCCAGCACCACATACACAAGGAAGTGTCAGGGATACAAAGGTCAGCTGGAAAACTAAATAAAATTGATTCTCTTTCTCTAAAATAAAGAAAAGAAAGAAACACTTCTCATCTCTAATACCCACACTTATAATTCAAGGTCCATTCTTTTCTGGTTCCTTTGACCTACAAATGAATGACATATGAACACTGTTTTGGTAATACCTGCTTGACCTTAAATTAAGTTCCTGGTTCCTAAATATCTTTTATTTATTTCTTTTAAAGCACTTTTATTTTTCCACAGTGGACCTTAAATTTTGTCAAGAAAGTTTTCTCTTCCTCCTCCTTCTCTTCCTCCTCCTTCTCTTCCTCTTCCTTCTCTTCCTCCTCCTTCTGTAGAAAATAATAGCTTTCTCCATTGTTATTAAAAAATTAGTTGTTGCATGAATTCCACAAGTGAAGTAAAATGTATTTACCTTTTCCTTCTTACAAGGATAATGGAAGTGTCTGAAAGCTTCACATTGCCACCCTTGTAAAGCTCGATTTATAATTATGCAAGGGGTCAGGATTGCTTTTGCAGTCTAACCAAACACTGAAGATGTGTGAGATTAAATTCAGATAAGGAAGGCTTACTCACAGTGCTGGATAGTTTGAATTGGACCTTTAATAAGGAAAATGAAAGAGTAAGACAAAGAATTCTCAACTGGAATCATTCTCTACTGGCAAGACATAAACCATTTAAAAATAATTTTATTCAAATCCTGCCAACTTCCTGGGCTAAATTTAAATGCTTCTTTCTCTATGAGATTTCTCCAACTCAATCTATTGCTTCCTTTTCCATAGCTGACTCTGTTTTCCCTTTGAAGTGTCTCCTCTAATCTCCCCCTGGCTGAAGTCATCTACCATATTCAGTAACATGCCATCTTGTCATTAGGTATTAAATGGTTGTGTCTTTCCCTTTAAAAATTTTTTTGCTATCTTTAAAAAAGAGGTCATATCCCACTGTCCAGAATATTCACAGCTCTTGTTACACATGTATTAAATTAATTAGAAGGGTCATACTCCAAACTCAAGGGGATCATATCTGCCATTATTTGTGAGATCTTCTACAATGCCTTCCATCTAGTAAATTCTTGGTAAAGATCAGCTGGATGAGTGGATAAAAGAAATTGCAAGGTCATCACACAAACTCTGAAAGTACTCCAACCTTGTACTTCCAAAGCCCTTTCCAAAGTCTAAAATCCTTAGTGCAGTAAGACTCATTCATTCAAAGACATTTACAGAGTATCAAATGTGCAGAGATTTGTTTCTGGGGTTCTGAAGATAGGAGATCAAAAGAGAGAAGCAGCGCCTGCCTGCAGGGAGTTCACATTTTGGTAAAGGGAAAAAGACGGAAAAATGATGACCTAAAAATATCAATGGTCTGGTTTTGGGTTGTGGGGTCAGGGAAAGAGAGGCTGGAGGAGCCAAGGGGCAAGGGCCAGGTGTTTATTCAGGAATTCCAAGAAAGGGGTTTGGAAAATGGCGGAAAAATCCTACATTTCTACTAATTTTGAACTGAAATTTAGAATTCCTTTAATTATGTATGTGGGCAATGAACCCTAGTGCTGTAGTCATACAAGTAGCTTAACAGCAATGGAAACCACAGATATTTTCATATTAGATTACAGTTGTTGCCGACATCTTAACACTGATCATCACTAAGAAACTACAGTACTTGTAGACTCTGCTCCATTTGTTATTTAATGTGTTAATAGAGAAGACATGCATTAACCTGGCATGGTAGCGCACACCTGAAATCCCAGTGACTTAGGAGGCTGAGCCAGGAGGATCTCAAGTTCGAGGCCATCCCAGGCAATTTAAAAAGACCCTGTCTAAAATAAAAAATAAGAAGGGTTAGGGATGTAGTTTAGTGGTACAGCACATCTATGTTCAATCCCCAGTACCAAGGGGAAAAAATCATGTCTGTTTTGTAATTTTATTTCAACATAAGTGGTTTCCTCCTGTGTGCTTTTCTGTCTTATTCATTTTAAAATGTTAGTCTGAAAAAAGATCCATATACCTTACACAGTTGCACAAGAGGTCAAAAGATCAACAAAGATGAAGAAGACCTGAGTCCAGACTCCCCCGCCCCTTGTGGCTGCCACCAGCTCCTCAGCCTGGAATCTGCTGGAACATCTGATCTTTAGGACTCACACATGCTATTCCTTTGGCCTGGCTTGTTCATCCCTTCCTCTCTGCCCGGTGCTTTGCCTGAAGCCTCCCTGGCTGTGCGGCCTGGGATTGCAGCTCTCCTCCTTCCCCACACCTCTGCACCGCACGGAGTCTTTGCTGTCTGTCTTCCTGATAGTCTCTGAGCTACTCAATGATGAAGACCCCTCTTTCTTTTCTTTCTTGAATCCCTGTGCCACATGTGCCTGACATATGTATCACAGGAGTTCCAAATGCTTGAGACCAGAAGTGTTTCGGATTTTGAATTTCTTTGGATTTTTGGAATATTTGCTATACATAATGATATACAATGGGGATGGGACCCAGGTTGAAACATGAAATTCACTTATATTTTGTTTATACACATAGCCTGAAGGTAAGTTTTTTAAAAAAATTTTTAGGGAGAAAGAGAAAGAGAGAGAGAGAGAGAAAGAATCAATATTATTTATTTTTTCATGTGGCCTTTGCTTCTCCGACACTTAGTTGTGTATGTGGTGCTGGGGTTCGAACCCGGGTCCTCGCGCATGCCAGATGAGCACCGTAACTGCTGAGCCACTGCTCCAGTCCCTGAAGGTCATTTTATGTGCCTTTTATTTTTTCACCAGCATTTTGACTGTCCACTGTCATTCAAGGTCAGGTTTTGGAGCATTTTGCATTTTAGATTTTTGAATTAGGGATGCTCAACCTGTATAGATAGGCCCTCAAAATGGGGACACCTTAATGCAGGAAACAATGGGCGGATAGATGGATGGAGGCAGCATGGATGGGTGATTCAGGAGCAGGTACAAAGCAATTCACATTTGCAATCTCTAATGGATTTTTCTCTTCTTAGAAATGCAATCTTCCTTCTGGTGAAGGCTGATGGCAATCTTTGTGCTGATAATACCTACAGCCCTTCTCCCACACAGGATCTGAGGGAAACTTGGCAAGAAATGCCGATTCTGGATCCAGCCTCTGAGCTGCAGCCCCAGGTGGAACAGGTGTGCTGGTGGCCACAGGAAGCACGATGGATGATCAGGGCATCTGATCCTCTTCACCTGAAGGCCTGTGACACAAAAGCACAAAACCACCACGGATGGCCCAGAGCGAGGGAGGTTCGGTTGGGGGAGAGCCATTCACCCAAGTCTGAGGACAGAAGACGGTTTCACAGGCAGACAGCTGAGCCAAGTGGGCCCGCCAAGTCCTTCCCATGGCACAAACCCCAATTTTAATTTTAGAAGAATCTGGTGTTATAAGACTTCGCAAAGGAGCATCTGATTCAACTGGGCACAATAACAAATAACTGCAGAAGCAGGGGAGTTTCACATCATCCTCTGAAGGTGGATTTGAAAGACAAAATACAAAATAAAAACAGGCACTTCCGTATGGAGAGCAGGCCGTGTGCCGGGAGACTCCCGTACGTTATACCCAGTCTTCTCTGTCGGCCTGCGCATGCGGTGCAGCGTTACTGCCCTATTCCACTGAGCAGGAGATAGAAAATTAAGCTGCCCAAGGTCACGTAGGAGTAAATAGCAGAGTTAGGATTTCAACCCAGGTCTTTTTGATCTGGAGCCCAATGTCATTTATGTCCCTTGAAACATTTTTTTTTTTTTTAAGAGTGAGGGACAGTGAGGGGGAGAAAGAGAGAATCAATTTTATTTAGTTTTTCATGTGGCTTTTGTTGCTTGGACTCTTCATTGTGTATGTGTTGCTGGGATCCAAACCTGTGCCTTTGCATATGCCAGGCAAGTACCATAATTGCTGAGCCACCGTTCCAGCCCCCCTTCAATCAAATTTTGATTCAGGAAAAACCTCATCCTCTTGAGTATGGGGGGAAGAGCCATGTAATAATTCTGAAATAGACCATTTGATGAGTATTAGGTGGGGGGCTGCAAAGGCCCTCCCACATTTACTGGGTGGAATTGTGTCCCCTTTGGATGGCTTTGTCTTGTGGGCTCCATGGCGGGCTGGGTTTGCTCCTCCCTCCTCCTAAAGCCAGAGAGGTCTGTGGCTCCTGGTTGCAGCTCTGAGCTGGAAGCAGATACGTTACAGATGACAAGGGGTTTATGAAAGAGAAGGTCATGACAAAGAGGCACTGCAGCCCCACACGTCCCCTTTGCAGGGGACGGTAGGAGAGAACCCTCCCTCAGACCTCCTTAGAGCACTGTTTTCAGGAAGCAGGAATGTAAAGACCCATTGAGAGAACAAAGAGCCTTTGCGTTCAGACACACATGTACCTGGCAGCCATTGGCACTTCAGTGGGGAGACCCAGGGCCCGCTCCCTCCCCGACCAGCCCTCTGGCCACCTGAACGCAGCCTCGGCAGTGCTGGGCAGCCCTGTGCGGCCTTGTGTGGAAACCCACACCCTCCAGAGCCCCTGGCTGTCTCCAAAACCAAGGAGACCTAATGTATGTTTAGATAGGTGCCCAGGAAGGCTCTGAAAAGGTGTGTACATGTGTGACCTGAGCTCCTCCACCACGTTCCAGGCCCTTTGGGGAATCAGGTGTGTGGAAGCAGAGTTTCCTCTACTCTGGCTCAGGGCTTCTCTCTCCTGCTTCCCAGGGGCGCCCACCAATGTCTGAATGTAGTGACCCAACCAGGCTGGGGATGCCAGCACCCAGAAGCCCAGGATGCACATGGATACTTATATTCATTTTATTTCCCATTGATGGGATTGAATTGAAATGGGCATTGAATATGTATTTCCAGCAAAATCTATCACTCCGTGCTCCACCAAGGCAGGGACCATGACTGTTTTGTTCATTGCTGTTTGCCCAGCACCTTACCCTGTGGCTGACTTGAATGAGTGACTGATAACACTTCAGGCTTCTGTAGCTGGTCTTTTTGTTTATGGAGGAGGAACAGCACCGATGAGCCCATGGGGCTACCCAATTCTAGGGGCATCATTTCCATTGCAGTCTATGTAGCTGCTACTCCCTGGAGTACCTCAAGATGAATCCCATGGCCCAGTGCAAACCTGATCTGAGCACTGGTGCAAATTCCGAACTACCTTTAGTTCCTAGAAAATCTTCCCAACTGGTTGAGGCTGGCATGTTCCAAGTCCTCAGGAAAAAGTTTTCTTTCATCCATTCTGGAAAACAAGACCAGAGCTCTCCCTGTGAAGGAATTCAGGGCTTCCCACAGTGGTCCCCAGATTAGATGCTACCCATGGCCCTGCCACAAGTGGCCACATGCTCTCACCTTACCTCTCCCCTCTTTCCCCAGCTGCCAGCATAGTTTCCAGTACATGGCAGGTGCTCAGCTAATATCTGCACGGGATTTAGTCTCCCTCCTGGGGCGAAGGATAAGTTTGCTGATGGCTGGGGCTGTGGGTGCCTGCCAACTGCAGTATCATGAAAGAGTGCAAACAGCCCGGGACTTTAAGTCCCTCCTCCAGGGCTCACCTTGGCATTGATGTCTGCGGTGTCTCCTGCCCCTGGGATCCCGGCGGTCTCTGTACACCTACCTCCTCAAGACTGCACACCAAGCGCTGTCACTACATCCTTGTTTATGATGATTTCCCCAGTCTGTTAACTGGAAATTAACTTAGCCAGAGTGTTGGGAGATTAGATTAGTATTTAGAAAGGATTTACAAAGAAAAGAAACTAGCTAATCCCGAGAGAGAGGGCCTTTCATTTCTATTTATGTAGTGGGTGGAGACTGTGTCCCCAGCTTAGACATTTCCCGTAACACTACCAATAAAGCCCTTTTGCTGTTGCAGCTTCTAACTTAACAACCACAAATCCAGCATACGCCTCCCACACTGCTAGCAGCTCCCACTGAAGGACACATTCAGGGTTTTGACTCTGTCCAAGGAGTCATTGTGCCCAATGAATACCAAGGGCCAGCAAGTGAAGCTTCAAGGCAAAACAGAGAGGCAGTCACAGCGGTGCAAGATCACTTCTTTAACACAGATGAAGGTTCAGGCTTTAGTATGGGATAGGCCTGTGCTTGGTTCCCTGCTCTATCAGTTGGTAAGCTAATTGGCCCATTTAAGCCTCAGATTCCTTACCTGTTGAATGGAGATAATGACAGTGCCTACATCGTAGGGTTCTTCCGAGGATAAATAAGAATGCACCTAAGACTCTTAACCTAATGCCCAGCCAGCACTAAGTGCTCAATAAATATTGACTGCTATTATTGTGCTTTGTTCCAACGCGACAGGATGTTCCCTGTACCATCTGAAGTTGGTATTGCACATTATTTCCTAAGCATTTGTCCTTTGAAGATTTGGAACAAATCTCAGCTGAGGCCAAAGCCTCCATTGCTGGGAACACCCCAAGCACACAGCCAGCTAAGGGAAGGACTTTCCCGCCTGCTGCTGGAAATCCACGCCACACATGCAGGGAGGTCATGGTTACGTTGACTGGTGTTCACCTTCCTCCTCTCCTACATGCCAGCACCTGAAACAGGCTGAGGGTACCCCTGGAGTCACTCATAGCAGAGTAACTATGCAGGGGCAACAAGTCTCTGTGTTAGGAGCTGGAGGGCAGCAATATTAACACCTTCTGGAAAGGCCCACAGGCTCCTCCCCAGGGGCTCTGCTGGGCTGAACCCCTCCTCTCACTCCTGCTGTTCACCCCCTGGGATGTCCTGAGCAAAACATGTTAAACCAGTGGGAGTAACTCTCAGGGGGACTGCCCCAAACTGGGCTGCTGTAGGAAGCTGCCACTGGCTGCAGGATTGAAGATCCAGACCTGTGTGTGAAAGTGATATATTTTTTTAATTGGGTGATATATTTTTTCTTGATCTTGTGCATTACAGTTTTATATTTCATTGCTATTTCAATACTAGGGATTGAACTCATTCCTAGCCCATTTAAAATTTTTAAATTTTGAGACAGAGTCTTGCTTTAGTTGCCGAGGCTGGTCTCGAACTTGTGATCTTCCTGCCTCAGCCTCCCAATTCACTGGGATTACAAGAATGTGTCACCATGCCCAACACATTTTATTTTACCTCTCCAATAGGCAAGAACTGGGTATTTCCCTTGTTTTCTCTCTAAAACCCTTTGATGAAAGTTTCAGGGACACTTAATGAATAGATTGGCAATTATAAAATTAAACAAATCAATTCAAGTTATTGATTATTGATAAATGCTAGGAATTTTAAAACTGTATGTGTTCTCCCCACCCCCCTTATCATCAATGTCCTAAACTTCTGAGGCAAGCTGGTGTATTTGGAGGACCCAAACAGAGTGGCATAAGGGACCATGTCTGTATCTGTGTTTCTGTTAAGTCTAGAGCAAAACAGCAAAAATCAAGAGGGTGGTGGCAAAGGCAGGAGCTGGCCAAATCCACCTTGTCCACAGACTGAATTTCCATGCTGGATGCTGGCATGGCCAAGGATCCTGAGGGCCTCAGACCTGAGCTCTAGACAGGGAAGCCAAAGGGCTTGGTTCTCTAAGGTCCAGCTTTGGTGCGCTGGAGAATTGCTGGAGGAGCTTGGAAACTTGCCCCATGCTGCCCCAGCTCCCTGGAGAGATGAGCTGGAGCACTGGACTTATCAGGGCTGTGCTGGAGCTGTCTCAGATGGACCGGGAGAGCTGACTGCTAATGATTCAGAAATCCTGAGGGTCAGTTGTTAAACACAGCTGTCATTAAGTATTAAATTATATAAACTTACAATAACATTAACTATGATCCCTGCATGGGAGATTGTTTATAGCCATCACATCTGCATGACAAAGGTACTGTGCTATGGTGGGCTACCGCACGCCTTTTCCTAACTGCACCTTCAGTAGCCTGACATTGGCCCTGGTGGGGTGTTCACACCACGGAAACTGGCAAAGGCTATATGTAACCCAGAGCTCTCTCTCTCACAACCTGGAGCAGCTGCTAAGTACTCGCTAGCTCCTCACAGCAGGTAGAGCCCCAAAGTCAAGCTGGAATAAGCTCATCAGGTGGTCCCATCTCAGAGGCTGCTCTTGGGACAGTGTAGTGAAGAGCAGACTCAGGGCCACAGCAGGCAGCTCTGTGCTCCAAGAGTGTAGACTGAGCCTCTGAAGGACTGTAGATGCCTCTGCCATCTGTGTCTTGGTCCCACCACCTATAAAATGGGGATGCTACTGTGCCCAGTGCCAGTGGGCTGACCCATGCAAAAGGCCTCAGGACAGTGCCCGGTATGTAACAGGCACTTGATCATTATTTTTTTTTATTAAGAAATTTATTTGTTGAACAGTCAAACATGCTTCCAACAAAATTGATCATTGTCGTCTATCATTATGATCGGACAAAAGAAAGTTTAGTCCAGCAGATTTGCTCTTTAACTATACTTTTGCTGCTTAAGAGGATCCTACACTGTGATTTGTAGAAAAGCTAGAAAAGATAATTGGAATGAGGAAAAGTAACAGCACCCCTCCCTGGGAACACTTTGCTGTGCTTGTAGCCTTGTAGTCTTCTCCCTGGACCCCAAAGATATCGATGTTGACCCCCTTGTGGAATAGGACACTCTTGTTCCCCAACCTGAGAGCTTCCGTGATCTCTCCTACCCAGCTACAGCAGGTGGTTGACTACACGTCTGCTAGTTTATTAGTCATGTGGCGGCACACAAGGGCAGCCCGTTTCATCACTGTCATGAAAGGCAACTGGCCAGAGGCACCACATCTATAGTGTTACAACTGTCATTATCATTTAGAAGGATCCATCTAATCCATTTATTACACAAATATTTGTTGAACACATGTAAGATGCAAGGCATTGTGCCAAAGGGTTGTGAAGGTAACAAGGTATCTTATCCTTAGCAGTGAGAATTATTATTTAGTAAGATTTTTTTTTTCCTTTTTGGTATGAGGGATTGAACTTGGCAGCATTTAAAAACTGAGCCACATCCCTAACCCTTTTTATTTTTTATTTTGAGTAGAGTCCTGCTAAGTTATTCAAGGCCTCACTAAGTTGCTGAGGCTGGCTTTGAACTTGTGATCCTCCTACCTCAGCCTCTAGAGTTGAGGATAAGAAATATTTTAAAAATAAAACAACAGCTTTTTTTCTTTTCTTCGTCTTCCTCCTCCTCCTCCTCCTCCTCCTCCTCCTTCTCCTTCTCTTCTCCTTTTTGAGACAATATCTCACTATGTTGCTCAGGCAGTTCTCAAACTCCTGGGCTAGTGATCTTCTTGCCTCAGTTCTTAATTATTTTAACCGAATAACATTGTGTTTGGCAGTGGAACCCCTTTGTCTTTACTGATATGTCAAAGTGACTGGAAGCCCTGAGCCCTGTTAGGAGGAGTGGTTCTTCCCAGATGTCGTTCCCCGCGCTCACTCACAGCTGATTCTGCTGCCCATGATTCCATGATTCTCCATCCTGAAAGATTCTAAAAGAAGCCAAAGACTTCGTTTTGTGCTGAGCTCATAGACTGGTAATCTGGCCTGATGCTGCAGGAGACACCAGAGTGCTTGGCTCCTGGAAAGAGATGTGCATTATGATGCCTAAGGCCTTTTAAAGGGTAATTTGGACAATAGGGGATGTATGCCTTTCTATTGACCTTGGACTGGAAAGTTCTCAGATGACATCTACGGCCCCAGGCCCAGTGCTATTCGATCCCTCTCTTCCTGCGTGCCTGTTCCTGCAGCAGGACCCAGGGCCTGGGCCACATTCCGCATCAGTCAAGCCCTGGTTTGGTTGCAGGTTGCCTGTATGGTTTTGGGATCTTGGATGAAACAAAGATCATCACTGGAGCCACCGGTCAGGTTTCTAAAATGCAAAAATGATATCACGTCCTTGTTTATAATCCTTCAAAGGTTCTTAATTATCTGTTTTTAGTTCCAAACAACTTGGCATTAATACGGCGTCCAACCACCCAGTCTCATTTTCTGTGGATCTCCTTGCTCTCCCCCACGCTCCAGCTGCTGAAACAGTTTCCAGAAAATTCCCCAAAGGCCTGTGGATGAAGACTTGGTCCCCAGCCCATGGCACTATTGGGAAGTGGTGAGACTTCCAGAGGCAGGGCCTAGTGGGAGGCCTTAGCTCATTGGGAGTGTGACCTTGAAGGACACTATGGGACCCTCATCTATTCCTGTCTCTTTTTTCCAGCCATTAAGTGAGGGCTTCCTCTACCATGTGTTCCCACCATGATGTGTTGTCTTGGCACAAAATGCAATGGGCCAACTGGACAAAACTGTGAGACAAAATAAAGCTTTCCTCTTTTTATACTTATTATCTCAGGTGTTTTGTTACAATAACAGAAAACTGACTTACATACCCACCTACCGT
Organism: Aplodontia rufa; assembly: GCA_004027875.1. Taxonomy (NCBI): domain Eukaryota; kingdom Metazoa; phylum Chordata; class Mammalia; order Rodentia; family Aplodontiidae; genus Aplodontia; species Aplodontia rufa. The sequence continues at coordinate 33,285 of PVKS010005842.1, forward strand.
CTCTCAGGAGCAACCTTTTCTTTTATGATACCTTTGAGTGCCTCCCTCTTCTAAAGTATTCACTCCTTCCTTAACACCATCTCTTTTGGAATATTTAACACACTGTCTTCTTACTTGGGTTTGTCTTGCATGGGAACACATTTTTGTCCCCTAGCTCTAGTATGGTCACAGGCAACAAAGAAGCCAGAAAGATGTCAGGTTAGATGAATGAACCAGCCAGGGTTCTTTCTCTGCCTCAGCCCTCAACTAGCAGGAAGGGCAGAATAGGCAGCTGAGGGTCAGCAGTGGCAGGAATTTGTGCCAAACCTGTTAAGGTTTGCACAGCTGGACAGTTTGGTTGTGACCACAAACTTAGCATAAAAACTTAAAACAGAGAAAGGCCACCTTTTCTATGCAATACTTACCATGTGTCTTCTAGATTGTAGATTTGGTCAATGGCTTCAACAACAGGTCAAATTGATTTACTTTTCATGTTCTCCAATAATTGCCATAAAATATTTCCAGTCCTACCAGCTCTTCCAGGATCTTGCTGCTCTCCATCAAGAGATGGCACTTATGTCCCCTCTACCTGGACCAGTGTGCCTCTGTGACTGCCTCGTTGTTAAGTATGGCAGAGGTGTCCTCTGCTATTTCTGAGGGCAGGTCATGAAAGGGGACCCAGTTACTGCTTCACCTTCTTGGGAAGCTGTCCCTTGACCATGTTGAGAAGAAGCACATAGAGAGAAACTGAGGCCCCTGATGCTAGTCCTGGCTGATAGCCAGCCATCTGTGAGCCTTGTGGAAGTGAAGCCTCCAGGCCTCGGTCAGTTGAGCTGATGCTGCTCAGAGCAGCACAAGTTGTCTCTGCCAAGACTCACCCAAACTGCAGATTTGTGAACAAAAATACATGGAAATGACCTTTTTCTGTGACTATGTAACCATCAGTCTATCCATATGCTGACCTCCCGGGTTGTTTATAGACCTCCCGGGTTGTTTATACAATGTATACAGATTAAGGATCCCAAGACAGAGAAAATGCAATCCCCCACATATCGACCAACGGATGGGATATCCTGTCTTCTGGCTGAATTTCACTCCTATCTCCACTCTGGAGGCAACAGGACCTTAGAAGTGAATCCACAAACTGAATGCAATGGGAACCTTCCCAGGTCAGGCCTGGGGGCTGCTGTCCTGTTCCCCAGCTCCTCCAACCTGCCTTGGGGTTGTCTCCCCAGGTTTCCAGGTCCACTCACACTCAGCTCTTTTTATTTCCCTGAATTCTCTTATTTACTTGTTCACTGATGGACTTTTGCCCCAGGAATGTGTGCCCCACAGGGCAGGGGTGGGCACTGAATCTATACTATTGGTTGTTATCTTTAACACTTCGTGCCTTGCCATTACCAGATGCTCAAAAAATATTGCTTTAAATGCTATAAGAATAAATGAGTTGGGCAGGTGCTTAGAGGTTCTCCGGGTCCAATCCCACCACAGTATAAATTTCCTCCATGACCACACCCACAGGTGATAATTACTCGACTTTGACACCTCCAGGATGGAGAGCTCAGTACCCGCCTCTCCCCAGAGCAGCCTGTATCATACTTTTTTTTTAAAGGTGCCATGTGATATTAATGATCTTTGTTTGCCTCATCCATTCTGCCCTCCAGAATTTTCATCATCTTGCCTGCCTCTGGAAGGGAAGCTTGAGATGGCCATGACCCCTCTCTTGGGGATGAGGCTCCAGACCAACCTCTAGCACTTTCTGAAACCATGTATCTTTATGCACACTGATGGTTTTATTTCTATACATTGTGGACTTCAACATATCTTAAGGGATTCTGAATATTTGTAAAAATTATGGCAAAATTATGTGGTGCTAGAGGTTGAACCCTTGAGCATGCTAGGCAAGTGCACCACCACTGTGCTTCACCTCCAGCCTTGCAAGCTTTTTAAAACATGAGATGGAGGGAAAAGATGAAGTACCACCCCTTGAACCCAATTCTTTACATTTAGTTTGGATACATTGGGATCTGGGATCTGGGCTCTGTCTCTCCGATCTCCTACTGAATAGTATCTTGAAAGATCTTCTCTGTCTTGGACTACACTCATCTGTTGCAACATGAAGGGCAAGTGCTTCTGCTTTACCTGGCTAGAATGTTCCAGGGCAATGGCTCCACTTTAGAATGCACATGTCCTCTTGGCCCATCAGATCTTGTCTTCTAAGTGTAGAGCCCTTAGAGAGGAGTTGGGCTATGCCTGAGATTGAGAATCTGGAGCATGTGGCCCTTGCCCTGGCCCAGAGGCCCTGTGTTCTCTAAGAGTCACGCTCTGCAGAGGTATGTTCTCAAGATGCAGCCTCAAAGGTGAGCCCCACTGCAGATATTGTTTCCATACCAGAGATTTTTGTCTTGGAAGAGGCAGGAGTCTCGCTGCCTGGAGGTGCTGTGCCTTTGAAGCTGAAATGGAGGACACTTGGCTCTGGATAAAAAACACCTCCCTGGACCCAGTAGTTAAGCACTGGTGGGTTCAATCCCTGGAACCCCAACAAAACAAAACAAAACAAAACACACAAACACCTCCCTGATACTGAGACAGCCTGCTTCACCTGGAGTCCTTAATGAAGACAGAGAAAGTGGTTGGGTGAAAGCTGGAGCTTCCCAGGGTTCTCCCTCCCTCACTTAGCACCTCTGGACATCAGCCTCAGTTCTTTCCATTTTAATTAACCAGTGAACCAGCTTCTACCTTTCAAAGGAATCCGAGGGAAACCTTTCTGCCAAGTCCCAACAAAGTCCCTGTGACACTCAAGAACATGGGCCAGGCTCTTGTGTAGGTTAAGGAGGTAGGAGAAGAATGAAGATTATAGGCAAACAGTCTACCTTTCTTTACAAGGCCTTGTTTTGCATCCCTGGAATCTCAGATTCAGCTACTACAATGAAGTCCTGTTGTAGAAAGAGCTGGCCTTTTATCACCACTTAAAATCTAATTAATCCATATTGAAGCACAAAGATTTCTGTTGTACTTTAGGGTGAGGGGTCATAGAGCCCTCTTTGTTCATCCTTAGACTTATAATCATCAAGCATTGAGGATATAATTTTACCAAGCAAATTGGAAGGTAACAGATCAAATCCTTATCAGAAAGCCTAACTCATAGTTTTAACAGAATTCTTCATCCTTTACATGAAACACTATATTCAAGAGGAACAAAAACACACTTCAGAGTGCCCAAAGAGTTAATGACCAAAGCTTATATTCCAGGCAGCATAGCAGCAAGATCATCACATTACTATCAACCACAAAGGACAGCAGATCCTATAGGGTGGCAAAATTGTAAGATTTGCTGCAATGGCTTTAGTCTTTAGAATAGCAATGCAGTCTTTCGGACTTTTATTTTCTTTGCTGGGATGGGTTTTATCCTGCCTTACAAACTACCTGCCACATTGGAAGAACCTCAACCTGGACTTAAATGAAATGGAAAACTGGAGCATGGGACTCTGGAAAACCTGCGTCACCCAAGAGGAAGTGGGAAGGCAATGCAAGGACTTTGATTCCTTCCTGGCTTTGCCGGCTGAACTCAGAATCTCCCGGGTTTTAATGTTTCTGTCAAATGGGCTGGGGTTGCTGGGCCTGTTGGTCTCAGGGGTTGGCCTGGACTGTTTGAGAATTGCAGGCACACAGCAAGAGCTCAAGAAGCGACTGCTAGTCCTGGGAGGAGTCCTGTCCTGCACCTCAGGAGTCACAGCCCTCGTTCCAGTCTCTTGGGTCGCCTACCGGACAGTTCAGGAGTTCTGGGATGAGGCCATGCCAGAGACGGTCCCCAGGTGGGAGTTTGGGGACGCCCTTTTCACTGGCTGGTCTGCTGGCTTTTCCCTTCTGCTTGGAGGGTGTCTGCTTCACTGTGCAGCCTGCTCGGCCCCAGCTGCTGGAGCTCCTGGCCACCACGCGGTGGCAGAAACGCGAGATCACTGTCAACAAATGGAGATGAAAAGCAGCAACCCAAAAATCTAAGCCGGCAGGGACCAGTATGGTCAAGTCTTCAAGGTGATGCTCGCTCAGCTCTGGACTTGGTAGGATCTCCCGCTACAGTCACCCACTAGCTATGCTTTTGATTTTCCAAAATGTAATTTTCCCCTGTGGCTATTAGTTTTTTAAAACACAGTTTCTTTTGAAGACTACTAAACCACATTTATTTTCTACTTGGAGACCAAAACCAATCAAGATCTAATAATAATCACACTCATTTCTTTATGAGTTCTCTCAATTTTAAAACAGGCTCAGTGATTGCACAGAACTGGTAAATGAAACATTATTTTAGTACTTGTATCTCTTTGAGGGTATTATTCATATAGAGATGAATCATTTTGACAATTGGAAATGTTACTGCTAATCATCTACTTCCTTCAGGTGTTCAAGATACCATGCAATAATGAAACCAAGATCTCACTGCATATTTATTTAAAATGCATGACATCTGATTACACTAAAAACTGCTGGCTCCTTATAGACTTTAGAAGTGAGAGACACGGGACACTTCATCTCCTTTCCAAACAAGGGCTTCAATGCCGCTAAGCAGACTTTCCAGAGGTCAGCCACATTCATTCATGACCTCAAACAGAGGAGAGCAATCTTGTGTTTTGGAAGATTCATGTAGAATCCGCCACACAAATGTGCTTCTGTTTCTGTGCTAGGCTTACTTCATGGTCAGCCTTCTTATTTTCTGCTGGCTCCGAGCAGCCAGCCACAGGGGGCACGACAGGTTGGACTGGTGTGTGGCCGAAGGCACGCTGCCAGCATAGATGTGCAATGCCAGAACACACTCTGCAGCCCTTTGTTTCCCTGGCACAATGAAAATGCTGCGTCTTTTTCTTCTTCTTCTTCTTCTTTTTTTTTTTTAAATCAGCAATACATACAGTCCAAACAAGAACTACGCACAGCACACTTCTGGCTTGAGGAATTCTTTGTGGAACATTTTATAATTGCTTGATATATGGTTCAATTAAACTCTTGTGTTTGTGCCAATCAGGGAAATTAACTGAACAATAAGCAACACTATAATAAAGTATTAGGCAATATGTATCTTTGTTTAAGAAAACATTGACTTTTTTTTCCACCCACAAACACATGGAAAGTGCAGAAACCAAAGATAATCTATGTGATGTAACTTTGACAAACAGGACAAATTAAACCAGGAACATATTCAGTATTTAACCTGATTAAATATTTAGTTTAGTCCTGAGCTTTTGATATTTAATACAATATAAAGCCACAGTAAAAAATAAAAAAGAGAGAGACTTTAAATTTATTTGATTTGCATGCTACAGAGATTCAGCTATACTTTGTTCATTTGGCTAGTAATAGTCTTTTTGTACCTGTAACACTTAAGATTCTGATATACAAAATTGTAATAACATACTGATAATTCAAAATTGAGAACTACATATTACATTCTTTTACCCTGTGCAGAATAAATCCTACCTTTTTAAAATAGTATTTATATTAAAATTCATATTTGTCCATATGGTTTTGTGATCAAAGTTAGTAAAATGTTTTGTAACTGTGAATCATTTGGGTTAGTACAAATATGACAAAAGTATTAAAAGCTGCCTATAAATACATAATACTATTGCTGATTCTTAAAATGTGGAAAAAGGATTATATTAAAATAAGTTTGCCTCTCATGTTAGAATGAGCAAATTTTGTAATAAAACCAAAAGCTTCTTGGTCACACTGTTAACTACCAGCCTGAGACAGATTTTAATCTTTAATACTTGTCTGAAACTTTTTGTATTACAAAAAGTTACCAGTTAATCTTGTGAAGTTTATAAAGCTGTAAATACTCCAATATAGCCTCTTCTATGCCAAACATTTAAAATGGCCAGAACCAAACTATATATTAAACAGAACATAAATAAGACCGTAAATAAATAAATGAAGAAAATAAAATCGTACGGTACAACTACACAAGTTCTATAAACATTTTCATGGTCAAACTAAGAAGCTGAAAACAGCTGACCTTCATTTATCTCTACATTAAATAACTTCTTTCACATTTGACCTCAAGGAGGATGAATAGTATTCTTTTTCTAGTTCTCCTCAGTCATTTAACAGAACAAACTGGACAGCCTAGAAGGATAGTACAGTCTATCATTAGGCTGGATTTTGTTCAAAGTAGTGTCACGTCCAGTTCTATCTTCCATGAAATTTGCATGTGAGTGATAGAATATTTCAGGAAAAAAAGAATCAAACTTTTAGGCTCAGAAACTGCTTAATTTGAGCTTTGATTCTGATAAACTTAACAAAATATGAATAATTAGGTTCAAGAAAATAAAAATTCTTGCTAGTGAGAATTCAAGCTGTCACTTTGCATTTCCAGGAAAAAAAACTGACTTAATTTGCTATATAAGATGGCTAATCAAAACCTGTTTCTTCCAGTATAACAGACTGAATAAAAAGCATGGCTTAAGTTGCCTAAAAACTATGTACTGTAAAAGCCTTATGTTGGCAAAGCTGTACTGAGGACTTAAAGAAGTGCCTGAGCTAGGTTAGCTAAAATTCTACACTGAGAACAGACACTTTTTAGTTAGTTTATATTGCTAAACTTGTTCATCCAGAAGTTTATTTTGTTTCCTTCTTTTTAAGCAAATAATTTACACTAATTCCAAATTAATTCCCTCCCATGCACACTTTCCTTTGCTTCCCAACTGCTTACCACAAATTATCGATAGACTCCCCTAAATACAAGAGCTGCAAAGTAATTTCTAGTATATGTTAGAAATCTGTTTCATAAACTATTTCTTTTATTTTTGGCAACTTCAATTCAATAAGATGCACCCTTTCCTCTGTTCTTGGCTTCACCAAATGAGTGTGGATGTGTCCCCTCCATATCACAGTACTGTCTGTCCCCAGAACCCAGGCCTTGCATGCTTCTCGCTGGCACCATCCTCATGCCTAGGACAGAGCACTGGTGTAAGCCAGAAACTCACACTGTAACACTTGCAAATTCAGGCGGGGCTGGACGCAGCAGTGCTCATTTGCTGAGCCCTGTAGTGTGTGTGAGGGTAACGTGTGCTCCTCAACTCTCCCTTGCCCTCAGTGTCAAGAAGCATAAAATCTTTAGGGTAGTCAGGAGCTGCTCCTTTGTATTCTTAATTTCCTTGCACTCAGTGGAGCTATCTTTGGACAACTATGAAAAGGAAGCTGTTTTATAGAATTAGGGTTCTGACACAGGCAGCAGGAATGAGCAGAGTGCCTGTTCAGAGGCCTTAGTTCTGCACTCGGCTCATATTTGTGCTCACATCCAATGGAAAGAGCTGCTCTCAGCTCAGAACCATTGCAGGGCACTGCTGCCGTCTTCACAGGAAACAGGAAAAGCCCCAAACGCCTGCGGACACAGCTGCTTCCCAGCAGTCAGCTTAGTGTAGGCACTGGAACTGCCTCTCATCCACATGCACGATAAAGCCCACCGCGACACACTCGGCCTGCACATCTGTGTGGCAGATGATCCTGTTTTTGTTGTTTTTTCTTTCTTAAACACAAAAGAATTACATTCAAGGTACTTTACAAATTAACATTTTGAAAATCTGGTGTGAAATGAAAGTTCTTCAAGAGTTGACGGTTATGTTATCAAAAAAGGAAGGAAAATAAAAAAGTAAATGTTTAGTCTTTTGCCCTCCTTAAGAAAGTGAACAGGTGAGAAACAATTTGTTAAGCCATGGAATCACACATCATCTGCTGGAAGGGATGGGATGCTTATCTTCGCTCTGGTGAAGTAGGCAATCTTCTCCCTAGAGGTGGGGGTGAGAACACTACTTCAATGCAATGCTAAAAGTGGTCAACTCCTTAGCAATCAGGGAAATACAAACCAAAAGGACACTGAGATTTCATCTCACTCCAGTTAAAATGGAAATCATCAAGAATATAAATAACAATAATTGCTGGTGAGGACTTGGGGGAAAAAAGAACATTTTTACATTGTTGGTGGGATGCAAATTAGCACAACCACTTTGGAAAGCAGTGTGAAGATTCCTCAAAAGATTAGGAATGGAACCACCATGATCCAACTATCCCATTCCTTGCTATTTATCCTAAACAACTGAAACCAGCCACTAAAATGATATGTGCATATCAAAGTTTACTGCAGTGCAATCCATCATAGCCAAGTGATAGAACCAGGCCTCTTGTCTCCTAACAGACAAACGAATGAAGAAATTGTATGTATTCCCAATTGAGTTTTACTCAGCCATAAAGAAGAATGTAATTATGTTATTTGCTGGTAAATGGATGGAACTAGAGAACATTATGGAAAGTGAAATAAGTCAGGCTCAGGATGTCAAGGGTCAAATATTTTCTCTCATTTTTGGAAGCTAGACAGAATAAAGGAAGAAAAAAGAAGAGGAGGAACAGAAGGAGAAAATAGAAGGGAGACCAATAGAGGAGAGAAGGAGGTTTGAGAGGGATGGGGGAGAGGTAGGTGAGGGGAAGTACTGGGGAATGAAATCTACCAAATTATGTTATGTCCATGTACGAATATCACAATGAATCATGCTTTTATGTATAGTTATAATGCACTAATTAAAATAACAGAAGGGAGGTCAGTAGAATAGAGCCAGTAGATCAGCAGGTAGGAGGAGGGAAGGTAAGGGGAATGAGACTGACCAGTGTATGTCATGTGCATACACAACCATGGCATAATGAATCCCACTACTGTGTGCAACTATAATGCACCAATAAAAATGTACTGCATTAAAATACTCCTGAGAACTCCAACGGTGTCCCCACAAGCTCACACAGGAGATCTTTTCCTCAGGCAGAACTCCATTTACAATCAAGAGAGCCTTCGCCTTTTAAAGGCAGGAAAAGAGAGAGCTCCTGCTCTGGTTATGGTAAATCACCTATAGACCAAGCCAGTTCCTTTGGGGATTTCCAACAGAAGACCATTTCTAATTCAGGCTTTTGTAAACAAGGTAGCAGAGGATTCAAAAAGGCCAAGATCCTACAAGGAAACTTCCCAGTTACCTCACAGAAGAGTCCATGATCAGGGAGATTCTCTAAAGTCAGCACCATGCTAAGGCAGGGACAGACTGGTGACTGATACTGTGACTCAAATGGAGAAGAAGGCACCTGATTATCTCAGAGGGAAAAACTGCCCTGTATCCCAAACCAGGGATAAGCAGCAGCAACCCATAAGGGAGAAGCTGAGGACAGACAGTTTTCATGTTAGGAGAGTACTAGACAAAAGACTTTAGGATTGTAAAGCTACCAAAGATGAGAGCAATCTGTCTACATTTTACAAAACCGCTCATCATAATGGCATTCCTTAAACACGCAAGCTCCAGGGGCACACGAGGGCCATGCTAGCAGCTATAAAGGATGGCACACTGGCCCCCTCTTGAGAATGAGCCTCGGTGGCAGGGGAAGTGTGGGGCTAGGAACAAGAACTAAGGTGGATGTTTTGAAGACTGAAGAAAGGCAGAGAAGAAAAGGAAGAGAAAGACCACTGAGGACACTGGGAATAGAGTTATTTTTGTGGTACTGCATCCTTTAGATTAGTTCAGTTCTCTAAGAGATGGGTAAGAATCTTAAAAAGCAAGAGAGAAAGGCATGACATTGGTGGAGGCCTTGAGGCACACTTGAAAAACCGGGAGTGTTTAAAAACACCTGAATTAGTTGCCAGTGTCTACATTTGAAATGGGTCACATAAAATTCTTGATTTCTGATCGGAACTTTCACTGCACTCTGAAGTGAATGCCTATAGAGTCAGACGGCAGGGATAAGCAGAAAGCTGCCTCCGGGTGAGGCCATTCACCTGAAGGACTGCACCTGCCGAGGCACCTTCCGGCTCTGTTCCCGGAGTCGACATACATCTTTTGAGACCTGCCTCATCAATTTCTCTGCATTCAAATCTTGTTTCTGTTCTTCTTTTGACTGTTCAGCCTGGAAAAGGGAGTAAAAACAAAAGAAACCCACAGAACATTAATGAGAAATCTCTGATACATGCTGAAGGGCTTGAAAGGCTAAAGTCAGGTGAGCCAGGCAGCCAGCAGTATCTCTTTTCACCAATCAGGTGACAACCCCATGTTCAACTCCTGCTGAAGGGAGCAGGCATGATTCAACTGCATTTAAACATTTCATTATCATAACAATCTTCTCACCCCTGGAAAACCTAAGAAACCCCTCAAAAAAGAAACTGAAAACAACTCTACCACTGTTTCCAAGAAATATCTACTGCTAACATTTTGGTGAAAATACTTTCAAACTCATTCATCTTTTCATTCCTTTTTTTTAAAATATTAGTCACTGAAGAAACTGTTAATTGAAGTAGAACTTACCAAACAACTGCACATGGAGGTGTTATAGTTCAAAGAACACGGGTATGTTCCCCATGTAACCTGCACCAGATGATGGAACAGAAAGAACATTCCCAGTTGCCAGAAGCCCCTTTCAGGCATTACCCAGAGTGTTACCAGCAGCCTGACTTGTATCTTTTGTGTGAACGGTACAGTAATCCCTCTTCAGGGTGTGACATCAAGCTTGTGGGAATCAGACGCACTATCACATGAACTGCACCTTGTGCTTCTCGCTGCTGCATAATATTCCATGGTGTAACTTCACAATTTATTATCTGTGTTACTGCTGATGGACATTTGAACATTTCACATGATTCCCCCCCATTTTTTATTGGTGCATTATAGTTTGCTCAATCTGGCTCCCAACACTTTCCCCCATAAATATATTTTTAAAATAACCTGGATCTATTGATTTCATTGTGATCTTTATTACTGATGTGAAAGATTGTATTAATTGACTTCAAATGTGAAACCAGTCTTGCATACCTGGGATAAACCTCTCTTGGTCATGGTAATTCCTTTCATATGTTGATCAATTTGATCTGCTAATATCATGTTAAGGAATTTTATATCTGAGAGATAATGGTATGTGTATGAATTTATTTATCAACTGGCTGGCTCTTGCTATGTTGCGCAGACTGGTTGTGAACAGATGTGCTTAAGTGGTCCTCTAGCAACTGACTCCTGAGTAGCTGGGACTACAGGTGCTCAGTGCCATGGCTGGCTGTAATTTTCTGGAACGTCTGCTTAGTTTTGGTACTAGGGCAGTGCTGGCCTCACACAATAAGTTAGCATGTATTCCCTTTGATTCTATCCTCTATGAAACAATGTGGAGAATATAGCTCTTTTCTTAAATGTTTGGTGGAACTCACCAGTAAACCCATCTAGGGATAGTGCCTTTTGTTCTGGGAAGTTTTAAATTACTGACTCAATTTCTTTAGTAGATATAGACCTATTTCTTCTAGTGTGAGTTTTTGCAGCGTGCATCTTTCAAGCATTGGTCCATTTGATCTAGGCTATCAAACTGTGGGCAGAGCTGTTTATACTATTCTTTTATTGTCCTTCTAATGTCCATTGGATCTGTGATGATGTTTATCTATTTCTCTGTATTTCATTTCTGATATTACTAACTTAAATTGTTTCTCCTTTTTTTTCTCAGTCTGGTTGGTAGTTCACCAATTTCATTGATCTTCAGATAACAACCAGCTTTTGGTTCCACTGATTTTCTTTATTGATTTCCTGTCTTCAATTTAATTCATTTCTGCTCTTTTTTGTTTTTTAAGCTTAAATTCAGTTTTCTCTTTTTTTTCTGGCTTCCTAAGGTGGAAGCTTAGATTACCGACTTTAGATCTGTCTTCATTTCTAGTATATGCTTAGATTTTTCCTCTAAGCATTTCTTTTACTGTATCCCACAAATTTTGATGTGTGCATTTTCATTTAGTTCAAAGTATTTTTTGAGATTTCTGCTTTGATCATGTATTTAGCACTGTGTTGTTTCATCTCCAAATGCTATGGGATTTCCCAGTTACATTTCTTTTACTGATTTCAGGTTTAATTTTACTGCAGTATAAAAGGAGACATTATTATTTGTTAAAGTGTTTAGAGCCTGGGATGTGGTCTCTCTTGGTAAATGCTCCATGTGAGGTTCAGAAAAATGTGTAACCGCTGTTATTGGATGAAGTAGTTTCTTTCTCGATATCAATTATACCAGTTGATTGATAGAACTGTTCAGCTCAGTCATGTCTCCTGGCTTTTTGCCTGCTGGACCTGCCAGTTCTGATAGAGGGGTGCTGAAGTTTCCAAATGGAACGGTGGATTCATCTATTTCTCCTTGCAGTTCTGTCGGCTTCTGCCTCTCATATTTTGACTGTTAGGCACATACATATTAAGGACTGCTATGTCTTGGCGAATTCATCCCTTTGTTATTACAAAAAGCCCTTCTTTATTCTTCACAACTTTTCTAGCTCTGAAGTCTGCTCCCTCTGAAATTAATATACCTACTTTCACTTTCTTTTGATTAATGCTAGCAAAGTATAGCTTTCTCTACCCATTTACTTTTAGTTTCTATGCTTCTTGTAGAAAATATATATATATATATGAATTTGTAAATAATATATCACAGTAAAACTAGCAACAATTAATCAAACAGAATAATTATAATAATATACAATAACAAAAGGGTTTTTTTTTCTGCAACTTTCTGTTTAACTTTTCAAAATACGGTCAACCATGGTAACCTGAAACCATGGAAAGTGAACTGTGGACAAGGGGGACTACTGTATGCATGTGAGTTGGCTCTGGATTTTTTGTTTTTGAAAGCAACATTTTAGAGCCATTGCAAGTGATTTCTCACCTCCTTCCCTTCCCAATTTTCAGCAGGGACACTGGGGAAACACAGCTAATCAGTCAGTGCTCTGGGAGGCTGCCACGTGCTATGACAGACACCCTGCTCCTTCAAGAGAAACCACTATCACTTTTATCCCTGGCGAGGCAGACTGTGCCTTGGTTAATTCAAACTGTTTCTCAGGTTCCTTTGTACCTTTACTAGTCTCAGCTTATTAGGAACGAGAGATTTTTTAAGGGGCCCGGACCCTGCCTTGCTTTTCTTCGAAGCTCTTTATTTACAGGACTTACATACTGTCTCCCTCCCTGACAGAAGGAGAGTGCCTGGGGGACAGGCACGTTGTCTGCCTGCCCTCCACAGAGTTTCCAGAGTCTTTCCAGGCAGCACACAGTAGATGCTCAATAAATACGTGTTAGATAAATGAATGGGTAGGTCTGAGGGAAAGTCAGGTTTTTAGATGATACTATTTTAATTTAAAAGGTGTTCAAAAGGCAAATGATAGAATGCAACTCAAATAACAGGTACAAAGAGAAATTTCAACAAGAAAAAGAACATAACAAAAAAAAAGGGCACAAAGTATGACAAGGTAACACAGAACATGCACAAATGACACATAAAAAAGGGCACAAAGTATGACAAGGTAACTCACAGAACATGCACAAATGACACATAAACATGAAAAGCCACTCCCGCTCACAATCGACAAAGTGATACTTTCTTGCTTACAGGTTCTAACCGTTTTAAAGGCCTGGAGGCCCATGTCCCAGTCCACAGCTTTCCAGAGGTGAGGGAACTGTGCTGTTTCCAAAGGAGGCATTTTGAGTCATAGTTGTGGCCCTGACAGCCAGGGGTGGTGTGTGTCAGGAAGAGGACACTACCAATTTGAGTCAGAGGCTGGGGAGACTTAGCTTATCTGGGAGGACTTCTACAGCACGGATCAGCCTCTCTCATTGTGGCCTCTTAGATGGTGTGTTACAAAGACAAAACAGGACATGTGGCACTGCTGAACGGAGGCCAAGGGTCCTGGGGGTGACAGCTACAGTGCTAGAGGAAACGGTCAGGAATATTTAGAATCTTGGTGTGTTTGCTGCTTTTCACAGCTTAGAGCATATTATGATGAGAGAGATGAGCTCAGGTCACAATGCTGTTAGCACAGAGATGGAAGGAAAGCTCCGCCAAGGGCAGGAGCCTGCGGCTGCAATCTAGAGTGATGGACGGTCCCATAATTGGGACACTTCTGGGTCTGAAAAACCAAGTGCTTCTGTGACAACTTCTGCAGCTATAAACTTCAAAAGGAGGTAAGACTGGTTCTGGTAAAAATGGAATTAAGAGTTTTGTCTTTCCGTTGTTGCAGACACCTTCAATGCCAGGAAGTCAAGGACCAAGGTCCTCAGGCTTAAAAGACACGACAAAGCTGGGTGTTGTGGTGCAAGCCTATAATCCCAGTGACTCAGGAGGCTGAGGCAAGAGGATCGCAAGTTCAAGGCCAGCCTCAGCAACTCAGGGAGACAGCTTCCACATGTTTTACTGCTTCTCCTTTCCTTTCCCCTTTTGAAAGCAGCCTAAGGGGCTGGAGTGGTGGCTCAGAGGTTGCGGCGCCTGCCTGGCATGTGCGAGTACGCAGGTTCAAACCCCAGCACCCACGTACACAACAAAGTGTCCCAGGAAGGAAAGTCACATGAAAACCAAATAAAGATTGCTTCTCTCTCTCTCTCGCTTCCCCTCTATGAAAAAAAAGCAGCCTATAGTGGCTGGACCAGTGGCTTGGTGGTTATGACGCTTAACTTGCATGCGCTAGCATGTGGGTTCGGACCCCAGCACCATGTACACAACAAAGTGTCAGAGCAACGAAAGCCACGTGAAAAACTAAAAACTGATTCTCTCTCTCACTGCCCCTCTCTCCTTAAAAAAAAAAAAAAAGAAAAGCAGCCTGTATTTGTTAAGTAACAATTCTCTCATTATTTTGCAATTAATGGGATAGTTATTTAGAATTTGTCAATTTATGTAATTCAAGTTCGAAGGGGACAATTGTGTTACTTTGTGAAATCCTATCATTAATATGTTATCCTTCATTAAGTCACAGATAAGGAAGTACTTTGAACACAGAAATGACATCTACCATGTGGTGGCAAATCAAATTACTAAATTAGTAATCATACTCAAATATTACTGCTAGTTAAATTCTTGGTAAATTACTGCAAGAATACAACAATCTTAAAACAGCCATTTGCTGACTAAATAGATCAGCAAAAGCCAGAGAAGAAACATATACTCAATTACATGCAGGTAAGAACATTTGACCCAGCTTTTTTTTTTTTTTAATTCAGAAATGTACTTTATCAGATCAGAAATACAATAGGTGCAGGATCCTGCTCTCAGTCCTCTACTGCCTTCCAGATGAATGGAATGTGAGGTATATCTTACCTCATAGAGCACACTTCTCTGTTCCTAATGGCTGCGGACATTTTCAACTACCTGCACTTTTGTGCTGGTACAAAATTCCTTTGAAACTTGGTGGTTTTTTGCACAAAAATAAGACTGGCCATGGAACACACAAAGATATTCCATTGCCTGCTAAATAACAACATACTTCATAGAAGACTGTACTTGTCTCTGCGTTTATATATTTGTACCCATATATTTTCCTCCAACATTCTGGGTGACAAAATATCTTAGAATTTTTATTAGGTACTAATCAACAGTAAATCAGTGTTGCAGGCACTGAAGTCTCAATGCTGAATACTTCACTGTAATTGTTAAGATTTATTTTGTTAAGGTATAGTAATATTTTTGACATCATTTTTTAGTAGTTCCTCATTTTAAGTGTTAACGTCTGTATTACTTTAAGCTTTTAAAAAGTCTAGCACCACAGAACTCTGGCACTCTGACAGGGAAACACTGAGGAAGAAAAAGACATTTTTGCTTTGTAAGCAACAGTACCAGTCCTCTCTCCGTACACCTCCCCCTCTCACCCCAAGTCTTGATAAGCTGCCTGGCTCATGAGAACTGGAAACCACTTCTTATGCCCTGGGACTCCAGAAGGGGATGCTTAGCCTTCAGTTTACATGATGACAACCTGACCTGTGTCAGGTCCAGAGATTTACTTACGGTCATGTTAAGAAGCCTAATCCACTCTTAATTTACAGTCCTCACCTTCTTGTTCTGCTTCCTAAGGGGTTTGTACAATACATGAGAACACTAAGATTCAGTTTTATTGCAAACTATAAAAGAAACTTCAACCGCAAAGGAGAAGGTTATGGAGTGTG
Organism: Aplodontia rufa; assembly: GCA_004027875.1. Lineage (NCBI taxonomy): Eukaryota > Metazoa > Chordata > Mammalia > Rodentia > Aplodontiidae > Aplodontia > Aplodontia rufa. Next base: position 49,214 of record PVKS010005842.1, read on the forward strand.
AACCTGAGACCTGACAGCTTTCCCTGACGAGGGAGGCAGATCTGGGATCTGCTGCTGGCTTCAATTCACTGCTTTTTTGGGAACCATATTTTTTTTATGACAATTGGCAGGCTCTTTGCTCATTGTTAGGCGCTTTATGATCATCCTGCTGAAGATCTCACAAATCCCCAACACTATGGGGAAATGGTAGAAATGAAAGGGCAGTGTGTAAGTGTGTGTGCATGCTGGTGTACCCATGGGTATGTTACCATGTGGACATAGGAGTGACAAGGAAGCTGGAGACATATGTCAATGGTTATTACCAACTTCCACAGCCATAATGAAAGGCACACGATTCAAACGGTCTTTATTTTCACAGAGCTGGATATGACAAATTTTAGTAGTAACAAAGAAAAGTGCATGACAAATAGTTCATACATTCAGAGTTGGTAAAAATAAAAACTCTGCTCAGAGAACCAAAACTTTAAAAACAGCATAAAAGCACCTTGTTTTGCAAGCTTCTTCACTATGGCTTGATGTAAAACTGCCATGAAGCAGAAGGAAGCAAAGATGGAGGGGCAGCAGGCCTGGCATCTGCTGTGGTTTGAATGTCTGTCTCCTCCAAAATTCATGCTGAAATTTAATTACCATCGTAACAATATTAAGAGGTGGGGCCTTTTGAAGGTGATTAGCCTCAAGGGTGCCTTTAGAGTCTTAGGGCTTGGAGAGTGGGCTCTCTCTTGCCTTTCACCCTCTGCCATGGGGTGATGTGTTTATCTCAGGCTCTGCCATAATCATAGGAGAAAGCTCTTGGGCTCTACTCCCTTCTTATTTTGGTGTACAATATGATTTTGAAACCAACCAAGTGCTGGCTCATCAGATAACACAGATTAGAAATTCTCTATTAAAGACATAACTAAATTTCTCATCAATGCATCCTCTATGAGGATGATTATAATCATCATTAGAAGCTTATTATGAGGTCAGAATCATGCTAGGCATCATTTAGTGACTAAAGAAATTAAAATACTATTTTACAAAAGAGAATTCTGAAGTGTCACTCCTTCTAACACAGTTTCTTCTAAAACTGGGATGGGACCTGTTTATATCCTGCACTAGGCAAGACAAAAGGAGACCTTGAATATTCATAGCTTTTTTTTGGGGGGGGGGGAACCAAGGATTGAACCCAGGGTCACTTAACCACTGAGCCACATCCCCAGATCTTTTTATTTTGAGGTAGGGTCTTACTAAGTTGCTTAGGGTCTTATTAAATTGCTGAGACTGGCTCTGAACTAGTGATCCTCCTGCCTCAGCCTCCTGAATTCTTGGAATTAGAGGCATGGGCCACTGCGCCCAGCAAATCTTCATAGTTCTTGAACCAAACTGAAAAGCTCTGTGATCTTCAAAATATTTCTGGGCAGTTCTGAGCTCCAGCAATCAGTTTTTTTCCTCATATTAATGAGCATTCACCATCTAAGTGATAGAAGACTGATTCTGTGAGCAAAATATATCCATGTGACACTAAGATAACTTTACTGGCAACATCAACTACACTTGGTTTTGAACAGAAGTGTGTTGGGTTGTGCTGAGATTTTAAAAAACCAAATCCCCAGGTAGCTATGGCAGTACCTTTATGGAAACCCTGGGTCTGAGCGGGGCACCAAAAGTGATAGCACCAATCAGGTATTTTAAACAGCATTTGTGAAATGGTAACTTGAATTGTAGATAATCAGGAGATGAGAAGGGAAAACACCACCTTTGTCACCCAAATGGTTGCCTCAAATGACAGATGACAGTTTTGAAGGAGGTCACTTTTGAGGGATGTAGTTCAATTTCCTATTATGTTTGTTAAATCTGCCTAATATTGCTGTTAATATTTCTATCATTAATCCATTAAGCTCCAAGTTTTCAATTCTGCAACTATTTCAAAGAAATTGACATGGGTGCATTAAAATAGATCAGAAATCATAATCTATAGCTTATCAATATTGTTATAGTAACATTATCATAATTATCATTTTATTCTTATAATTATATATTATATGCTATATTTATGTTAAAGGTGTTCATCCTCTGAGAGGATGGGACAAAATGGGTTAAGAACAGCATGACAGGGGTGGAAACAAGGGCATGAATAAAACATACGCACACACTCACGCACATGGAACCTGGCACATTGGGAAGAGTGAATTGGCTATTTTTATCTTACCATTGCCATTATTTTTCTAAATCACTACTGTCAACATCATGTGAGATGCTGGTAACAAAACAACATAAAATTCTTGTTTCAGGAAAGTCTATCAGAAGAGTTGAGATTCAATGCAGAACAGAATCTTACACAAGGCCCTAAGAAATACTAACTGATTTACTGATACTCCTAGAATTTTCCCCAGAGTCCCTGAGGCATAGGTTGGACCAAGAGTGCCCACACTATAGCCTTGCCTAACCTTGAGGGCAGGGCAGGATCCTTACGTGACCGAGCTATCCTGGGACCACCAGTCAGCTCTCATGGTTCTATACATTGTATTTAGCTATTTACCAGTAAGTCAAGATGAAATTCTTTAGTCTAGAGGTAGGCAGGGGACAAGCCAAATGGAAAATGGCATAAAAACATGGCTGATAGGGGCTGGAGTGGTGGCTCAGTGGTTATGGCGTTTGCCTGACATGCGTGAGGACACGGGTTCAAACCCAAGTACTACATACACAACGAAGAGTCTGAGCAAAAAAAGCCACATGAAAACCTATAAAATTGATTCTTTCTCTTTCTCTCACTAACCCTTTCTCTAAAACAAACAAACAAACAAAAAACCATGGCTGGTAAATGAGACCAGCTGCCTTAGTGAGGCCAAGAAGATTTCCACTAGGCTTGGATGGCACATGTACTAGGAGGTACAGTAAAGACACGAGGAGGTCATTCCCCTGAAGACTGACACCCACGGTGAAGGCACCCAGGAGTGCAGAGCAGGACTTGAATTAAGAGGTTTGGCTTTGTTTTGTTTTGTTACAGAGAAAACATGTGCTCAATTTTTTTTGCATTAAGAGGTTGCTGCATTTTATATTCCTTTCACTTTTCATCTATTTGTACTCAGGGTAAATCCAAGGGTTTCTTTAGCGTGGAAGGAAAACAAAACTACAATAATAAATCCTGATTCTTGAATTCCACATCAACAACAGCAAAAATTCTAGCTGGATCATATGAAGAAATGCAACTTAAAAACACAGGAAAGGGCTAGAGCGATGGCTCAGTGGTTGGAGGCTTGCCTGGTATGTGTGAGGACCTGGGTTCAAACCGCAGCACCCACATACACAACTAAGTATCAGAGAAACACAGGCCAGATTGGGAAAACACACACACACACACACACACACACACACACACACACACACCAAAATAGGAAAACAGTTTATTTATGATACTTTTACTTTTGAATGAATGTCTTAATCTTTTCAACCAGTATTAGCTATTCTGCTTGAGTCTACTTTCTCCTCTAACTTTACTTCCTGGGAAAATGTCTAATCCAGGGAGCCTTCTGCTTTGGCCTTCTGTCACACACATCCCCTCCAAACAGCACCTTTCTAGAGACCTTCAGTGGCTCTCCATGACTCAGGCATTCAAAGTTCTCAACAATTCTGCCCCACTCTATTTTACCTCCAATTAGGAAGGACACAGAATGAGCACCAGACACAAAAATCAAAATATGGAAATAAATATTCCCTATTTCTTAGTATTAGCTTTCAGCTTTTATTTTTGACTTTCAAGTCTACACTCTATCTGGAGATAGTTTTTTGTATAATAGGCAGGGATTTAATACTAATGTTTTCCATCTGAATAATCCTTACCAGCTTTTTTTGTGTGTGTATGCTGGGGATTAAACCCAGGGCCTCGTGCCCCACCAGTTTTCTTTATTCAATGGCCCCTCCTTTGTCCACTGCCTCCTGTGCCACCGGCCACACAGCAATGCTCTACATGTACGTGCATCCGTTTCTGGGCTTGCTCTTTTACACCTTGATTATTCTCTTTTGATTCCTACTAATTCCATACCATATAACTACTTTAGCAGTTTAATAAATCCTGGTTTCTTATAGGGTAAGTCCTCCTCCTCATTTTTCTGTTCTGGAATTATCTATGCTATTCTTTGTCCTTTATTCTTCCATTAATTGTACAATATCTGTGAAAAATCATATAGATGTATTTCTTGGAATTGGATTGTATGGTACATTTTTAGGAGGAAGAATAAATTCTTCTACATCAGGGATTAGAAAACTATAGTTTGCCATCTGTCTTTTAAAATAAAGTTTTATCAGAACACAGCCTAACCCATTGATTTCCTCCCTCCCTTAATCCCTTCCCCCTTCCCTCCCTCCCTTCCTATCTATCATCTATCATTGATCTATCTATTTACTTTTGGTACCAGGGATTGAACCCAGGGGTGCTTAACTGGTGAGCCACATTCCCAGCCTCCATGCTTTTTTTTATGTTTTATTTTGAGACAGGTTCGTGCTAAATTGCTGAGCTGGATTTGAACTCTCAATCCTCCTGCCTCAGCCTTTCCAGATGCTGGGGATCACAGGCATTCATCATGCACCCAGTTATTTACAACTTCTTTATGATTGCTTTTGGGGCACAATGGTTGGGTTAAGTAGTGGAAACAGGCATCAAAATCTAAAAGTATTTAGTCTGCTAGCCCTTGCTCTATATGAATCTGGTACATATCACATAAATTTAGGTGTTTTTACATTTCTCCTCATAAAACTTTGTAATTTCCCCCTATACTGTATATCAAATTCATTACTTGATTCTGGATACTCCTTGGTACTGTTGTGAATATTAATAATTAAATTTTCTGTTATTTCTTGCTGGTATAAAGAAAGAAATGCAACAGATTTTTAGATATCATTCTATTTGCCCATCTTGCTAAACTCTTGTTATTTGAAACAGCTTACAGATTTTAAATGTGTGCAACCATATCATCTGCCAATAATAATAGCTTTATTTCCTTCTTTCCAATCTTTCTCCTTCTTACTTTTTTAATTGTCTTATGGCACTGATTAATACTCCTAATGCAATGTTAAACAGTATTGCATATCTCATCTTAAAAGAACAATTTCAATGTTTGTCTACAACAGATCATATTTGCTTTATTCTTTATTAAGCAAAAGAATTTCTTCCAACTTACTGAGAGTCTTAAACATGAATGACTATGAATATTGACTCTAATCAATATTTCCTGCACCACTGAGTTGATCAGTTTTTTCTTAATATATTAAAGTGGTTATATTAATGGAATTTTGTAATATTAAAAATGTCACCATTCAACATGGTTAAAATGCACTTTTTAACAACATATTGTTGGATTCTATTCACTAACATTTTATTTAGGATTTTATATCTATATTCATAAACAAAGCTGACCATTGGTTTTCCTTTTTGATAGTATCTTTGTTTACTTTTAGAATCAGGGATGTGGGTCACATAGAATGCATGTAGCATATTCTTTTTCAAGTATATAAAATTATATATATAATCTGGGGTTTTTTTAAATTTATTTTTAAATTTTTGGCAGTACTAGAGGTTGTGTCTGGGGGACACTCCACCACTGAGCTATATCACTATCCCTTTTCATTTTTTATTTTGAGACAGGATCTTGCTAAGTTGCCAAGGCTTGAACTTTCAGTCCTCCTGCTTTAGTCCCCAAGTATCTGGGATTACAGTTCTGCATCAATGCACCCAACTGAGATAATCTGTTCTTTGAAAGTTTGGGGGGACATGTCTATGAAATATATAGACCTTACATTTTCTTTGCGGATAGACTTTAATCACTGCTGGCAATTCTTTTGAGTTACAGGATTTTTAACCTTTTCCTGCTTTCTTTCATCAGTTCTTGTATGTTATATTTTCCTAGGTAGCTGTCTAAATTATGGCATATATATTGATAGCATTCAATTATCTCTTAAATCTCAAATGATTTGTAGTTCTGTTCCTCTTTACCTTTATAATATTCTTTACTTTTATCTTCTCTCCATAAATCTTGCCAGAGATTTATCTAATTTTTATTTTTTCAGTCTTTTTTCAAAGAGCTAACTTTTTGGTTTATTGAGCTTTTCTCTACATAATGGAGATTAGATAGTAGTAATCAAAAGAAATAAACTACAATAATGAGCAATTTATGGAAGAATTTTAGCATGATATTAAATGAAGAGTTAATCCTAAAATTTCTATCACTGGTACCTAAGGATCTAGATATAAACAACAAAACCCCCAAAATTCTAAGTTCTGTTTATACATATAGTAGCAAAACTTCAATTTAACTTTGAAAGTCTTTGACCCACAAAGTTTAAAAGGCCATGAGATTTCTCTGTGATATTCAAGTTGGTCCAAGTCAATCAAGAACTTGAAGTTACTACTAATGCTGAATTAAAAGACCTGGGAGGGTAAAAACATGGTTATTATTATCAAGGTAAAAACATAAGAGTAGGTCACTTCAGCTTTCAACTCAATCTTCCTTTGTAAAGTGACAGCTACTGCAGGGCCCACTTTCCTGTTTGCTCTTCAGAAGGTGCTTCACTACTGCACCACCCCAGCCTGTTAGGCTCACCAGCCCTGAGGGATGAAGTTCCACTACCTGCTCTCAAACCCACTTGAAATGCTGCTTCCTCCATGAAACCTCTCTTGACCCTAAGGAAGAAATCTTTCTTGTAGACCTGTTATGCCTGGTACATCTCCTTTGTCATGTTAGTATCTAATTGTCCTGTATTCACTGCCATGTCAAACATAAGGCCTATAATTCAACTCCATGCAGGACAAATCATTTCCTGAGGCCCTATTATGTACAAAGGTTTCTCCCTATGAGGTTGGGCAGAACAGTAGTAGATAATGCATTCTGTTACTTAGACTTTCTTTAAAAATTATTGGTACCGGGGCTGGAGAGGTGGCTCAGTGGTTACGGTGCTTGCCTGGCATGCATGAGGACCTGGGTTCGAATCCAAGCACCATGCATACAATGAAGTGTCCGAGCAAGAAAAGCCACATGAAAAACTAAATAAAACTGAATCTCTCTTTAAAAAAAAAAATTATTGGTATCAGTTTGATTCTTGAAATTCATTCATTAAGTTTCTCAGGTCCATCTAGGTTTAGTAGCACTAATCAGCAAAGTGATTTAAATTTTTCCTATAGTACCACAACTATGAGATTTAAAAATGACTTTGGGCCCAAAAGAGAAATTTATATTATGGGCAATATTTTCTGTTAATTCAAGGAAGTATCTATTCTACTTCAGCTTCCTATCCAAAGGGGTTAGAAGAAAATGTTTTATAATTCTTTTTCATAAGAGAGGTGGAGAGAGAAAGAAAATCAACTTTATTTAGTTTTTCATCTGGCCTTTGTTTCTCTGACACTTACTTATTTATGTGGTGCTGGGATTTGAACCCGGGTCCTTGTGCATGCCAAACAAGCACTCCCACTGATGACCCACTGCTACAGTCCCAGTTTCAGTGTTCTTAATATTTTTGTTACATGACAAACTCTATTTGTAGAGTTGTGGATGTGAATACCCACTGCTACTCCAAAATATAAATTCTAATCTTAGAGAACAAATCAATTTCATATTCATGCAGATTCTTGAAAATTTCAGTAATTTAGGTGGCAGAACAGAAAAAGTCCCTTTAAAATATCTTTTTTTAAAAAAAAAAAGAGAGAGAAAAAGAGAATCAATTTTATTTAGTTTTTCATGTGGCTTTCACTGCTCTGACACTTCATTGTGTTAGTGCTGGGGTTTGAACCCAGGTCCTTGCGCATGCAAGGTAAGTGCCGTAACTGCCAAGCCACTGCTCCAGCCCCCATATATTCTACTTTTTAATCAGTGATTTTACCTTATTTTGTATTGATTTTTGTAGGGTAAAAATTAAGAAAGAATGCCAATAAGTGAAGAATATCCTTTCTGAATACAGGAAAGAATGAAAATTTAGAAGCATTAAAGTTAGCAATGTATTTACAATAATGTGGTTAATGAATCTTAAAGAGCTATTCAGAAAAAATTCAAACAAAATGTATCATTTGTTGATACAGAGAAAATGCTGATGAGAAATTATCAGGACCATTGTTCCCTATAGTCACTCTCCCTTCCTATCAGATGGCCAGAGGCCACCAAAGCAGCAGATGTTTGTGGGGGCAGGAGTGGGGCCTCTTATCTGCAGCTTTGTGGGTGGCAGCACCACTATCTTAGCAATATTCTGGACAAAAACATCCTGTAACAGTAGGGAAAGAGATGTTTCAGTCCTAAAAAAAAAAAAAAAAAATCTGAAGACTCTGAGACAAATGCAGATAGATGTAAGATGGGAACCTCCTATGAAGGCTTTCCCAAGAATGAACCCTGTGTCAGCCCCGCTGTGGGATGAGTGACACTTGGACCTGTACCTGCTTCTCAGCTTGTTTCAGGAGCTTCTGGAATCGCTCGTCCTCCAGCACACCTGGTGGAAGATCGGTCTCTCCCTGAGCTTTCAGTTCCTCCAACTTTTGCCGCAAGCCCCTCAAGGCCTGAAGCTCATCATTGAGGCGACTCTGGCGGGTAAGAGAGGCTTGAAGGTCCAGTTCTAGGTCTAGAGATGTGCGCACTGGGCATTCCTGGGTTGTCCTTCTGAAGACTGGCTGGCAAACCGTCTGGAGAGTCAGAAAGCACAACAACACACGGTTATACGGGTAGTCATTATTTTGCTTGTCCTCCTTCCTGGTACATGATAGGACTGAACTTCTCTGCTCCTCTGAAGTGAGGGCATAACTGACCAAGCAACTTGCTTCAGCCAAAGAAAGATGAGTGGGAGGGATATGTACCATTTCCAGGCAGGAGTCCATCAAAGCAAGTGTGAAATTTCCTTTTTTTTGTCTCCGGCTGGAAAACTGCAAAGACCCAGAGACAGAGGCACCATTCGCTTGGGTCCTGAGTGAGAATAGGGACAGGTCCTCCAGCCAACCTGCAATGAGCCTACTAGCAAAGTAAGAAACCCTTTATTTTAAACCATGGAGACTTTTAAAGCTGTTGCCAGAGTGTAGCCTAGCTTATCCTGATTATGGGAAAAACAAAGAAGAAACATATGCTTCCTCTATTTCAGGACATATGATTATTCTGAGTTCACATTGTTGCTATTTATCACACCTGAGTGTTGGCCAAAATGCAGCTGGTTGATAGGGGTAAAATTCTGACTCCCTCCTCTAATCAGTATGCTTAAATTCCAACTCCTTTCTCACAATTTCCCATTGTGCACTATCCACTTTTACCACTGAATCACCATGTTCTTCCCAGGGCGATCTTACTCATTTATTAAGGAATAATGATTGAATATGTATGAATAAATGCCTGCTGAGGGGTGATAGGCAGCGCATCAGGAAGAGAGGATACAATCTCTGTCCCTGAGGACTTTGAATGGAGACTAGGATGTGGCAGTAAAAAACAGTAAACTGTGAATTAGTGTCTTAAGTTCCACAGGAAGTGAGGCAAGGGACAGATCATTCAGGGCTGGGTCAGACACATTTGAGGAAAGGAACTACACTAGGCTTTGTTAGATGGTACAAGCAGAAAGTAAAATGAGTACATTTCTTGACTAGATTGCTGGCAGTAGGAATGGAAAATAAGAGATTCCTAGTAAAAATTGGTGCTATGTGATACCAGAGAGGAGGGCCCCAGAGAGGAGTGCTCTAGTTTGAAGGTCTGGAACAATGGTGGTGCTCATAACAAGACAAAAGGGAAAGGGTCTGTTTGGGCCCCTTTTATCTCAGGGATTTAGTCCAAACTAGGATAGATTTAACTGCCTCTTCCTATTCTCTCTCCTCTTGGTCCAACACATATATGTTCACTAAATGCGGAGGTGCTAGGCTATATATTTTAAATTAAGTTTCCATTATTTAACCTTTGCTACTCCAAAAAATGCAGGGCATGGCAAGAATCACCTAGATCCATATTTGCTTTGGCTATATTACTTGTTTTTTTAAGTTGTCCAGAGAATAATTTATTTTTTTCTCCCCCCGACAGCCCACATATTTATGGTTCCCCTAGATTATGTATGTGTTGCTACCCCTCTGCTGGATCTAATATGTGAGTTTGATAACCTTTCACCCAAGCCTGGGTTTCTTGCCTCCACAAATGAGGGAAATATTTGACCCTTGACTCTCTGGGTTTGACTAACTTTGCTCAGCATGATTTCTTCCATTGCTTCATTTACATTCAAAGGCTGCAATATCCTCATTTCTATTTGCTGAGTAGAATTCTATTGTGTATATATACTTACATATATATGCCACAGCTTTTGGATCCATTTATACAATGAGGAGCATCTGGGTTGGTTCCATAATTTAGCTTTTATAAACTGAGCTGCTATGAACATTGATTTTGCTGTGTCACTGTAATGTGCTGATTCTAACTCCTCTTGGAAAATACCCAAGAGGAGGACAGCTGGGTCTTATGGAGGACCCATCCCTAATTTTTTGACAATTCAGCACACTGCTTTCCAGAATGGCTGTACCAGTCTATAGTTCCACCAACAGTGTGCTAAATGTTCCTATCTCCCCACAACCCCTCCAGCATCTGTTACTGTTTATATTCTTCATTTTTGCCAATCTGACTGGGGTGAGGTGAAATCTTAATGTAGTTTTGATTTGCATTTCTTTGATTACTAGTGATTTAGAACACTTTCTCATGTATTTATTGGTATATTGCTTGTTTTTCAGAATCAAAAATCTTTCTTAGTTTTCATGCACATGGAGACTAAGGACTCCAGTTGCACTGGTACAGAGGTAAATGTTTTAAAACCTGGCACTCTAAAGGTAGAGGGAAACATTGATTTGTAGTCTCCTGCTGATTTCTATGGTGTAACTACTACCACTATAACTGTTTTCATGGTGTCCATGTGATGTCACTGAATTGGGTGGAGACATGCACAGTTGGCTCCTGTGAGCTGAAATGAAAAGGGTCTGGCACACCATTGCCACTGGGCACCCCTCTGACCTCACTACTCATATGCCTGTAACTCTGCTTTTCTAGTTGAGTAAACCTTTTGCTGGTCTTTGCACATGCTTCGCTTGCTTAGATTTCTACATGGTTCTCATGCTGTAATTCCTAAATCAGAATAACATTCTCTACTCATTTCTATTGAACTGTATCTGCTACCTTTAAAACCATTTAAAAATCATCTCTTACACAATGTCTGGTTGGAGTAGTTCTAATAACTAAGTTCATGAGTAATCCAATTTTTTTCGCTTAATTCAACTCAAACACTTCTAGTTAAAATTTCTATGCATGCTACCATCCTCTGAAAGCACATTCTGTTTCAGAAGGCAGCATGACTTGGATGGGAGGTGAGAAAAATTTTCATTCAAGATTATGAAAATTTAGGAACTTCCAAAGCATGAAGTTCAGTACTCTGAAAGATTTATACCTCAAAATTTCCTGAAACTACGGAATGCTAAATAAAAGTGGGTATATCAGCCTTTAGATGAAAGAAATATGTTCTATTACCTTCAAGTAACTAGGAAGCTGAATCAAAGGAATCAAAAGTTACCTATTCATATATCTAGTACTTTGCACATTGTGGCGGCACTGATGACTCTGAGGACTTTAACTCACCTTACTACAGGCGAGGGCTCTGACTGAACCCAGCACACCTCATCCCGCATTTTCTGGCCCATGTTACTTCACACCCTCTATTGATATCACCTCCTAGGCATCACTTCTACCACACACACCCTTACTTGTCCCGTTTCTACCATTTCCTTTGAAATTTTATGCAGGACTCAATAGACCTCCCCCATGAAGCCTCTTGTAGACTCTCTCACAGAGGAGCTCATTCCCTCTTCGCCACCACACTTCTAATATCCCAGGTGTGCTTCCGAGTCCCCTCCTGCAAGCCGTAGACTCCAGTGATAGCAAACTCACCAATGAGAACACACAATGCTCGGTGCTTACTAAACATCACATTTGAAACTCAAATGATAATTCAAAGTGAACTGGAATTTTTTAACTACTTGGATAGTCCAATCCTCTAATTTACTTAAATATTCTCTGTGACTTACCCTTAAAGTTCATTCAGAGATTGATAGTATCAAGGAAAACAACCTGAGGATTTCTACCCAGATTAATTTTAACCTTCTAACAATAACTGTTTAAGTTACGAAACTGTGTGCTTAAAAAATAAACAAAAATAAAAATATCCCCAAACTTGTGTGCTACTCCTATGAGGAATGTTTGCTCCTTCAGAGGAGGTCCCAGGTTTTACATTCCTCCCACAATTGCTCAAAGGCCAGATATTTGCTCAACCCAGTGATGCACCTGGGGGCCCAGCAAGCCCCTTCTCCAAAGATACTACAATCCAATTTCTAGTCTTAATTACTACAGGTTCCAAACCAGTGATAAATGAATCCTTTCAAGCACATCCGCTCTGACTCTCTAACTGACCTAACACTTGCATCTCTGTGTGATCACTGTGGCTTCATTCAACAATCTGTGAGCATGCAGCACTGACTCAACAGTTCTGGAATTCCTGCTTTGCAATTCATGAATCTGGATTGTTCTAGGACAGTAGCATGTGACTGAGAGAATACATACCCTTTTGACCCGCAAACTGCGCCGTTCACTGGAGTTTCTCACAAACAGTGATTTTTTAGCCAAAGTTGAACTGTCACTGTCACTCCGATTTAGCTGATGACAAAAGATTTAAAAAAAAAAAAATCACAGAGAGCTAGTGGAGATCAGAAATGAGAAGTTTACCAAATAAAGCAGGTACTAATAATATGACTTGCTAATGTCTTTAAGAAAATCTTCCCCAAACAAGTTCTTCCCTGTACTATGGTTTTCTTAATTTAAATTTCTTAAATAATTTAAATAATTGCCTTTTGGTAGCAGTCAAATTATATGTTAAGATCATATACATCTTTTGAAATAAAACAGTCCTTTGTATTTTTAGCTAATGTGTGACATATGCTTCATTAAAGATTTACATAAAGTACAGAGCTCAAGGTCAAAGTTAAGACACAGTCTGAACTACCTAGAATGCTCTTGGCCCCTCACCTGCTTCAGGTCTCTGCAGAACATCACCTTTCCAACGAAGCCTACTCTGAGCCCTGCTTTCCTTTCCCAACCCCCTAACTTGCTCTGTTTTCCATGGCACCTAACCAATGCACTCCACAACTTATTCACTCATATTCACTGTTTATGACCTGGGTGGGTCTCTTTTGAATTCCAAGTATCTAGTCAAATCCTTCATAAGAGCAATTTTTTCACTTGAATGAATAAATTTAGAATTTTAGAAGTATTCCTAACCCATTTTATAATATTAAATTTATTTTACTATATATTATAAATAACTTCTAGAAGTAGAATTTGGCAAATTGATGCAAATCCCAAAATTTTCTTCAGGGCTGTGAATCTAATTCAATGTCCAGAGGTATTAATAAGAGATTTTTTTTCTAAAATTCAATTTGCAGTTTTTAGTTCAGTTAGATTAACATGGCTAAAGCATGTATGATAGATACAGAGCAGAAACATATAAAATATAGCTCTTAAAAGTCAGTTTGTTTCTAAACACAAACGGAAGTCCAAAAAGTCTTAGCATTTAGATCCTTAAACTTCACTTACTTACTCAATAAATCATATTAGATCAAGTGAGATACTAAATTTGTGGAAAAACTAAAAAAAAAATCTTTCAGTATTTGTAGTCAGAATTTGCAGTTTCCAGTACAGTCTTATCATTAATGGGCATGCACTCACTGGCAGGAGGCAGTCTGCAGTCCCTGGTGCCTCATCACAAGCACTGTCCCCTTACCCTGCAGATGTACTGGCTCCGCTCTCCTGGAGAAAAGGTTTGTGAGCGCACTATCACGCTGCTCCTCACGAAGGGATGCTGTCGAGAGCTCAGGCTGCTGCGGTCTTTGGGGCGAACTGCCATACTGTTGTTAACTGCTTCATCAGTATTGGTCTCTTTGTCAACCTGCAAGAAAAGTTGGCAATTTATCAGGAGTTGATTGATGTGTGTAATTTAGACTCCACTCTTCTAAGGAAAAAGAAATATCTAATACTAAACAGAGAGTCATCTAGCATTTGGGACCCTCCCCAGGGAAATGTCTACATCACAGAGCACAGTACTTCTGACAGGAAAGTAGGAAGAATGGATTTCTACCAAGTTCTTATGAAGTTACCAGCAGCAGGTAGGATCTGTCCAAAACTGTTACCCATAAACAGAAGTGCCATCTTTAAGAGATTAGAATTAAAAATGAAGATTTCGATTTAAAGAGGTTGTATGAAGAATTATATTTTGAAAACTATCATTAAATGTCATTGAACTTTCTGATTATTTTTTCAAAATAGTATTAAATACAAGAAAATGAAAATATGCCACAAAGTTGTAGATTTAAATGGGAAATGCAATTATCCATATATAAATATAATAAATCTTATGAAGCTAAGTTTGGATTTTTACTGGATCTTTGGAAATGTAACAAAAATAAAATTTAAGTTAAAACAGAACTGTCTCAAAATACAAACTTGTAGGCACAGGCAGATGTTTCTCTTTTGTCTTACAGGAATAACTTGATTTCAGATTTGCCTCTTGATGAAAGTTTGCTTCTTTATAAAAGGAAGTCCTTCCACAGGGTATACTACTGTTTTCTTAGGAATAAGGAATTAGAATTTTCTAAACTCCATTACCAATATTTCAAGTGTCCCAGCATCCTCAAACCTTGGAAAAGGATTTTCTGCATTTGGGGATGGTGGTCTCAACATGTCTCTAACTTAAACTACCAAAGTTGCCTGTTTAATTAACTTGGTTGGCACATGTGCCTAAACCAACTCATCTGACACCATTGAGGTTTCAATGAGACAATCATCTAACTAAATGTTTACTTCATGCTTAACATTATTATAAACTTTGAAACTTGACACAATTAAGTAGTCACCCTGCTGTTATCCAAGAAATTCAGAGAACACTTCTAATAAATATTCACAGAATACTTCTGGAGATTGAAAGTAGTACTATTCCTCTTCTTACATCAAATGTAAGTGAAGAATTAATATTCTGGGCCCATTTAAAAATTTAAAGCATTTACAATGTATTTTATTGACTGTTCCTATATGCCTTTCATGATCAGCTTCCAAACCAAAATCTTAATGTGGAATTACACCCCAAGAGACAATCAAGCATCTCCTGTGTCCACAAGCTGCTGTGAGGCATGTTTAGGAGAGCACAGCTGAATATTCACCAGGGTGGGTACTCCAGTAGGCGGCTGACATCTACAGTCTCTGGCACGCGCATTTGCTTTCCTCCAGCGGTCTTCATCCATCTCAGGTACATCAGGGCATAGACTCAAGGCTTCCGTACAGCTGCTGCCTTCTGCCAATTTAACTGCAGCTTCTTTTTCAGCCACAATTTCGTCAGAGGCCTCTCTTAGCATTGTTAACCTAAGTGAAATAAAACAAAATGAAAACAAGACACACTTTAAGTTAAGGGGCCCTGCTCTGTAAACAGTGCAATCTGGGCATACTAAATGTCATTTGGGAAATAAACAATAGACTTAAACAAAATGATTCAATCCTTTGTTTAGTTGGAACTTTTAACTAAATAGCTCATAAAAAATAAAATTCTTACTTTCTTTTTTAGCAATATACCACAAAATCTTCATAGTGTAGTACTAAAAAATTAAAAGTATGAAAGTTGACCTAATTTCCAGATTTTAAAGCAGAAATGTTCTAAAATTACATATAAATTTTAATCCCAACATTTAAGAATACTGACAATCTCTGTTAAGCAACATGGTATTAGTTATTCACTTATTATTACATTAATCGTAGGAGAGAATGGAGCTACTCTCAGCTAAGAGTGAATAGACATAAAGATTAAAAATATCCATTTCTGACTACTCACAGTGTAGCAGAGAAAACCCTGTGCAAAGGGAGTCTTACTGCTAAGCCAACAGAAGCCTGTTAGTGCCATTTGTGCTCATCTTTACCAAAAGCCACGGCATGAACTTTGGTGGCACTGCAATTGGCGCTCCAGAATTATACAGAATATATACATCAGTAATAGTAGATGGTTAAGAAATATCATGCTTTGTTGAGTGTCACGTTCTTAGAATGGAAAGATTTTTTCCACTGATATCTAAATGCTGGGCTTTAACTGCACTTGGTAACATAATTACAAACTGGCACAGTCTAGTTATTAAATGTGTAGCCATCAAATGAACACAAGGGGGAACCAGCAAAGACAGCTATAATTACAAATTCCTTTATTTACACTAAGTGAATTTCTAAAAATCTGTGTGATATAAATTTTATTTTACAAATGTGAGGAATGCTTGGTATTTAAGGATACTGTAATAAACCTTATACTCACTGTCATATTTATTTGTCCCGCAGCACTCTGATTTTATTCACAAATAAGGACTTGCAGTAAGCACAAAATGTCTCTACCTTCTTACATCACTGTCATAGCCTTTCCTTCCAAATGGTCTATGACTGTTATTTACGATATATCTTATCACTGTGAGTTTCTAAAAAGCTTAAAATATACATACAAATACATACTATATATGTATATGCACGTATATGTTAATAGTAGCTCAAACATAATAGTTTAAGCAACTATGAGTGAAATTTAAGCCAAATGAGTTTATATATATAGTTCATATATATACTGAAGTATTAACTAAAATGTGTTTTTAAACAGTGCAAACCAGAAAGATAGCTCCTTACAGATACAGGGATATATGAATCTGGACATCCCTTTCTAAAGGATGGGGTATGGATACAAAGAAGGAACAGAGAAAAAAAAGGTGCACATGGTAAAAGAGAAATGGCTACTCAGAAGCTGTTTACTGTCTACCTACTATGCCTTACTTCAGCCTAAATAGTAGTTTAAAGAAAAAGACAACCAGTTTTTAATTTATCTATGACTATAATAACCTACCATATATTTGAAAATCAATAGTTTATAGACTTAAAAAAAAAAAAAAGGCTTAGCTGGTCATGGTGGCAGACACCTGTAACCCTAGCAATTCAGGAGGCTGAGGCAGGAGGATCACAAGTCTGAGACCAGCCTCAGCAATTTAGCTAGATCCTAAATAACTTAGCAAGACCCTGTCTCAAAATAAAAAATTAAAAGGGCTGGGGATGTAACTCAGTGATAGAGTACCCTGGGGTTCAATTCCTGGTACAAAAAAAAAAATGCTTAGAAATTAATGTAAAAATTGGGCTGGAGCAGTGGCTTAGCAGTTAGAGTGCTTGCCTGGCAGGTGTGAGGACCCAGGTTCAAATTCCAGCACCACATACACAACCGGATTCTGGAGAAACAAAGGCCAGATGAAAAAAATAAATAAAATTGATTCTTGCTTTTACTCTCTCTCTCTCTCTCTCTCTGAAAACATAAAAATAAAATAAAATAAAAAATAAATTAATGTAAAAATCACTTGAAACAAGAATTAAAAAATCTGGCTAATGTGTTTGATTTGCCCGCAATCTTGCCATTACTTCCTCTAACTCTCTAATGGCCAAGGAGAGACTCTTTAGTCTTAGCTTGCTGAAGTTACACCATTTCCCATCAGAAGATATGAACCTATAAAGGTTTCATTGAAAGTTTCTTATGAGAAACTAAACACCTTTCCAGCAAGTTCCCACTGCAATAGGAAATAACTACTGTTTTACCAATCGCCTTCTGGACCCCTCTGTTCTTCTTCTGGCCCTGGCTCTTCTTGTGCTAATTCTTGTTCCACAGCTAACAGCTCAGCTGATGTTCTTGCAAGTAAGGCTGATACTGCATCCTGAAGAATGTGAAACATACGGCCATTAACATCATTTACATGAAGAAATGATTTAAAACATTATCAGATGCAGCTTATACTTCCAGCTGTGAGGAAGCAGCTCCTACTAAACTCAACTCTCCTGCTGAGAACAAAGATGAAAGCTGAATAAAATGCAGCAAAAAATAAATACAACTCCTAGATGTTCTAAAGCAGTGAAGAGTACCAAAGGCTATCAGAACCAAAAGGTCAAGATCCCAAAGAGAAGAGAAATACAGGCTGGAGGAACCATCAATACCACTCTCCCCCCTTGATGGCATTTGTCAGTTCTAGGTGTGGACATGCAGGATAAGCAGACCACCTGGCAGGAGCTGTGGCTGTGGAGCTAGTAGGATGGGAAGAGTACCGCTGAGTGCAGGACTCCCAAGACAGTGGGCACACATGAGAAAATGAACTGTGCAGTGAGCCCAGTATTTTTCATAATATCCCTGTCATGGCATGTGCCCATTCCCAAGCTGTCTATGTGTGCAGCAAAAAGCTGAAAAACAAGGCAGAAAACCAGTGCTGGGAAGCTAAAACAGCAAGCGGATATCTCAGTCGTTTCATAGAGCCCTAAGAAGAGAAGCATGGAATGCAAACCCTCCAAGACATCCAGATATTTTCCCGTATGGAAGAATACTAAGCCCTCCCTGGGAGAATATTTTAGCCTACACAATCCCTCAAACACAATAGCCAGCATTCCATGAAGACCTAAGGAACAGCCAGGCATGATGGTGTACACTGTTATCCCAGCAATTCAGAAGGCTGAGGCAGGATCACAAGTTCAAGGCCAGCCTTGGCAATTTAGCAAGATGCTGTTTTAAAATAAATAAAAAGGGCTAGGGATTGTAGCTCAACTGTAAAGTACCTCTGGGTTTAATACCTAGTACCACCACTATAAAAAAAATAAAAATAAAAAACCCCACCGAATACACACACACACACACACACATACACACACACAACAACAACAACAAATACCAAAAATAAACAAATGAAAACCCTAGTGGCCAAAAGCTAAACAATAGACAAAGAGACAGACCCACAGGTGATTCACACACTAATTAGAGAAGGAATTTAATTTTTTACAAATCAGTTACAAGGAAAAAAACACCTGATGGAATGATGGATAATTTCAAAAGCATAAACATAAGAAACCCCACACTTTTTGGCATATCAATGAAGATGCTGAGAATCAATGAAAGAGACAAAATCTTACAAGCAGTAGAAGAAAACAATATGCATTACTTTTTCAGAATCAAAAGTTGGACTGTTTTCTAGTATCTTAACAGAATCAATGAAACGAGATAACAAACACTGCTATCTGAAGCTTGGCACAGTGGCACACAACTGTAATCCCACTGAGTCAGGAGGCTGAGGCAGGAGGATCACAAGTTCAAAGTCAGCCTCAGCAACTCCAACTCCATTTCTCAAAATTAAAAATAAAATTGGGCTGGGGATGAGACTCAGTGGTCAAGTACCCCTGGGTTCAAGGTTCATTCCCTAGTTTTTGTTTTTGTTTTTTTTGTTTTCAGGGCTGAGGACTGAACTTGGGGCCTTGAGCATGGTAGGCAAGCGCCTGCCACTGAGCTAAATCCCCAACCCCTGTTTTGTTTTGTTTTTTAAAGATATATATACCTGTAACATGTTCAAAGAAATAATGATCAACTAGAATTCTGAATGTGGCCCCAAATTATCTTTAACAAATGCAGTTGAAATAGATACCAATAGACCTGTCTAAGAGACATTAAATATTAAATGAATTCTTCAGAAGGAAAATGAACCAAATGGAAGCTAAATAATACAGAAAGGAATAAAATATACCAGAAATGGTAACAATATGAGAAAATCTAAGTGAATACTCTCAATAAAGCAATAATAATAATGTCTAGTGGGATTCAAACTGTGATTAAAATACATAACAATAATCATACTGAAGGAGGAAAAGAAAAAAATGGAGTTAAAGTCTTTCAAAACCATTGAACTGTCTGAGAAAAAGAAAAGGCATTAATTGAAGGTAGTTTCTAGTAACTTAAGGATTCATGTTGTACTCACCAGGGAAACAAACAAACAAAGATAATAGTAGTTCCCACTGATTTATGGTTTTTTCATTCCATGGTTTTAGTTACCCCTGATCAACAGCTGTCCAAAAATATTAAAAGGAAAATTCCAGAAATTTCAACAATTCATAAGGTTTACAATGCATGCTGTTCTAAGTAGCATGATGAAACCTCAAGTAGTCCCTACGCTGTCCTCCCTGGGAAGTGAATCTTCTCTCCGTCCAGTGTATCTATGCTGTATATGCTACCTCCCAAAAGTCACTTAGCTATCTCAGTTATCAGACTGACTATCATGGTATTAGAGTGCTTGTGTTCAATAATTTCCTTATTTTCTTTAATAATGGCCCCAAAGTAGAAGAGAATGATACTGGCAATATGCATATGCCAAAGAGAACCTTTAAATGCTTCTTTCAAGTGAAAGTACTTGACTATTTAATAAGAAAAGAAAAATCATATATGAAGTTGCTCAGATGTTTGGTAAGAATGAACATTTTATGAAACTGAAAAAAGAAAAATTCATGCTAATTTTGTGATGATGCCTCAAACTGCAAAAATCACAGCCATAGTAGCTGGCACATGCTTAGCTCAGACAGAAAAGGCATTAAATCACTGAATGCATAGGAAAAAACAGTATATGTATGGCTCTGTGTTAGTTAGCTTCTTGCTGCTGTGACCAAAATACTGAGCAAGAATAACTTAGAAGAGGAAATTTTTATTTTGGCACATGGTTTCAGAGGTTTAGTCCATGGTCAGCCAGTTCAATTGTTCTGTGCCCAAGGTAAGGTAGAACATCAGGGCTGAAGGGCGCAGAGGAGGAAAGCTGCTCACCTCATGGTAGCCTGGAAACAGAGAGCATGGATTGGGGGGAAAGGGGTTGCAGGGAAGATACACCCTTCCAGGGCACACCATCAGTGACCTGCTTCCTCTTGTCATGCCCCATCTGCCTAAAGTTACTACCCAGTTATCCCAAACTGGGATGGACTGATTAGGTCACAGCTCTCATAATCCAATCACTTTACCTTTGCACGTTCCTGAATTAACAGTGGAGCTTTGGGGGGATACTGGACACCTTGTACTTGTTATATTACAAACCATAACAGGCTTAGTACTAACTGCAATTTCAGACCCTGCACTGGGCGTCTGAATGAATCCCCCATGGATAAGGTTGGTGGGGCACTGGAGAGGGACAACTGTGTTACTGATGATCTAATAGAAGAAAAGGAACTTTTTAAAAATGTGATTAATCCAAAAGGAGGAAAAATTGTAATAATGATGGGACTAAAAGAAAACAAACAGTAAGATGATAGGTTCAAACCCAAGTATATTAATAACATTAAATGTAAATGAACTAAATATTTCATCTAACAGATGAGGATTTTTAAGGCTAGATAACACCAATACCAAACAATATATATTGTTTACAAGTGGTGTATTTTAAGAACTTAAGAGTTAGAAAGTAAAAGAATAGAAAAAAAAATCATGCAGAAACTAATAATAATAAAAAAGGCTTTAAAGTTTTACCAATACCAGACACAAAAGATTTTAAAACAGGAGGTATTACTAGAGATAAGGAGAGATATTTCATAACAATAAAAACTTCAATTGAACAGAAAGATATGATGCTGAATTTACAGTCACCCAATAACAGATTCAAAAAGCAAGGGATATCAGAACTAAAGAATATTTATGTGCAGTCCTAAATTAGTGATATTTTAAATTACCTCTCATTAACTGATAACATAAGCAAACTGAAAAAGTAAGAGATGTAGAAAAATTGAAAAACAAAATTACAATACTCGACCTGCAGAACATACTTCTTTTCAAAAGTAATGGAAGGCTGACTGAAAACCTACCACGTGCTATGTCATAAAGCAAGTCTCAACATATGATTGAGTAACACGAGCTCTATATTCAGAAAACAGTGAAATAAAACTAGAAATCTATAACAAAAAGAGAACTAGAAAACTTCAACTATTTGCTAATAAGTAACTGTATTTAAAAACTTATGGATTAAAAAATCACAATGGAAATTATAAAACATTTTTAATTCAATGATAATTTCATAGTGTCACATCACTTGTAAAAAGCAGCCAAAACTGTACTCAAAGAGAATTTAGTCCTCATTGCATATATTGGAAAAAAAGATTATAAAACCACTATCTAATCATCCATTTCAAGATGTACAAAAAACAGCAAGTTAAACCAATGGAAATAGAAGCAAAGAAAAAACAAAGAACAGAAATAAGCAAAATAGTTAACAACTGTATAATAGAAAAAAAATCAAGTTACTTCTCTACAGAAAATAAAAATATTTGACAATACATATTCTTTTTATCAGCACATAAAACCTTCTCCAAACTACACCATATATTGGGCCATGAAATTACTAAATTAAAAAAACTTAAAATAATTTCTTGCATCTTATCTGATCATAATGGAATGAAACTAGAAATCATCAGCAAGAGAAACTGTAAAAATTACACAAAAACATGGAAACTGAACAATGAACTCTTTAATGAATGATGAGTCACTGAAGAAATCAGAGGGGCAATTTAAAAATTCCTTGAATCAAATGAAAATGGAAGATGAGCTAAAGGAAGTTTAGTAGAATAGAAGAAAGAGAAGGGCTAGGAGAGGGGAGGAAGAATGGGAGGGAAAGGGATTAAAAAAAAGTAAAGTATATTTTGTACTTCTAAGATACTAAATACTTCCGAAGCAATCAATAATAACTGGAAAATTTAAAAATAATAAAAATAATCAAAGAGAGATCAGTAGAGGAACAGAACCAGGGGGTAGGTGGAGCTGAGGGATGGGGAAGTGCTTGGTAAGGATATTGGCCAACTTATATTATTATATTGTGTGCATGTATGAATATGTAACAACAAATCACATCATTATGTACAACTATAATGTACCATAAAAAAGATGGGGAAAAAATGAAAATGGAACACAATATACCAAAGAATGAGGGATAAAGCAAAAACAGTACTAAGAAGGAGGGTAATGCCATTGACTGCCTCCATTAAAAAAAAACAAAAAAAAACAAAACAGAGTTCTCAGCAGAGTTCTCAAATAAATAACCAAGCTCTGGCAGGTGGGCGGGGAATCCAAAATCAGTAGAAGGAAAGATATATAAAGATCAGAGTAGAAATAAATGAATCAAACTAAAAGCAGCAAAGAATTGGTTCTTTGCAAAGGTAAACAAAATTGACAAAACTTTAGCTAAATTAACAAAAAATAAATAAAATCAGAACTGAAAAAGGAGATGCTACAACAGATAACTGAAATTTTCAGGATTATTAGAGAATAGTTTGAAAAAAATATGCCAATAAATTGTAAAAATGTAGAAGTGAACAAATTTCTGGACTCCTATGACCTACCAAAATTGAACAAAGAGGACATAAAAAAATCTAAATATACCATTAGAAGCAATAATAAAAAATCCACCCAACCAAGAAAAATCCTAGGATATAACAGATCAATTATTGAATTTTATCAGATTTTTAAAAAAAGCATTTATACCAACACTCCTCAAACTAGTTCATAAAATAGAAAGGGAAGGAACATTTCCAAACTCATTCTATGTGGCCAGTACTAGTCTGTTACCAATACCTGACAAACGTACACACACACAAAAGAAAATTATATACCAACATCCTTGATGAACATAGAGGTAAAAATCCTCAATAAAATACTTATAAATCAAATTCATCAGCACATTAAAAAAGAATATGCACTATAATCAAGTTGGTTTCATTCCAGGAATGCAAGGATTGTTCAACATGCAAATGGATAAATGCAATATAGTACATAAATAGAATCAAGGATAAAAATCACATGAACATTTTAATAAATGCAGGAAAAGTCTTTGATAAAATTCAATATCCTTTCATGAAGATACTCTGAATAAATCAGGTATACAAGGATCATACCTCAACATAGGGCTATACATCACAAACCATAGTCAACACCATAAGGAACGTAGAAAAAAAAAACCTGAATGCATTTCCTCTAAAATCAGGAATAAGACAAGGGTGTCCACATTCCTCAAGCCTATTCAATTAAATACTAGAAATTTTAGCCAGAGCAATTGGGCAAGTGAAAAAAGTTAAAGGTATACAAACAGGAATGAAGTCAAATTATCCCTGTTTACAGATGATATGATTCTGTACATAGAAAATCCTAAAGATTCTACCAAAAGACCTTTACAACTGATAAATTAGCAGGATACAAAAAACAACATACAAAAATCTGGAGTTTTTCTGTATACCAATAATGAACTCAATAAGAAATAAGGCAAGTAATCCTATTTACAACACACATGCATGCGTGCGCACACACACACACACACACTCACTTACTCCTAGGAATAAGCCTAACTAAAGATTTATAAGATCTCTACAGTGAAAATTACAGAACATTAGACGCAAAGATTAAGTTACTAGAAAGTGGAAAGACCTCCAGTGCTCATGGATTTGGAGAATTAATTTTTTTTTGAACCCTAGGCAACTCTGCTAATGTCATCTCTCAAATATCTATTATATTTGGGACCTAAAGTTTACATAAATTCATCCGTTCTTCCTTTATAAAATAGTTTGAGTAGAAGTGTTATTGCCCCATATGATTTTAAAAAAAGCCTTTACGAAATTCAAAAAAAAGAAAACAGACGCAGAAGACAAGTATAGCATATTTTAGAGATGGGGAGGGGAAGAAGGAGGGAGAAGGAGGAACAAGAGAGGACAGCAGATGAAGGCGAAGAAAGGGTGGGTATTGATATGATCAATGCAGAATCTAGGCATGCATGGAAATGCCACAGTGGAACCCATTAATTTGTACAATATGTTAATTACAATTAAAAAAGTAAAATAAAATAAATTAAGAAAAATGGTAAACAAGTATAAAATAGAGAAAAAAATCAACAGGGTCAAAGTTAGTTCTTCAAGGGGGCTAGAGTGATGGCTCAGTGGTTATGGTGCTTACCCAACATACTCATATGTAATTCCAAAAATTCCTTCCAAACTATACAATAAAAAAGGATAAAATCCTGAATAGATACTTTTTTTTTTTTTTAAGAGAGTACAGTGGCTTTCACTGCTCCGAGACTTCGTGGTGCTGAGGTTTGAACTCATGTACTTGTGCATGCTGGGCAAGCGCAGTAACCGCTGAACCACTGCTCCAGCCCCCTGACAGACACTTCTTAAAAGATGGCATCTATTTAGCAATTAAGCATATTATAACCAGGGAAATGCAAATGAAAAACACAAGATAGTGCTGTAGATCTATCAAAAGAACTAAAATGAAAGAAGACAGCATTTTTACCAAGGGATATGTAAAAGGGTGGTGATAGCAGCAGGATAAACACCTAAATTAGTAACAACTCAAATGTCCATCAATAGTAGAATGGATAAATACATAGGTATAAATATACAATAAAGCATCACCTAAGATTGTGCACGAATGAACAACAATTATACAAAACAACATGGATGACTCTCAGAAACATACTGTTATGTACAAGATGGCAGATAAAAGAATATATATCAAATCATTCCACTATATAAAGTTCAAAGACAGGCACAACTAATATCTGGTGGGAGATTACCCTTAGGGAAAGGTGATTATGACTGGGATTGGAGTACAAGGGAGATTTCTGGAGTGACATCAATATACTATAATTTGTATTTACTTTGTGAAAATTCATCAGACTACTCATATAAGATTTGTTCACCTTGTTATGAACCTCTCCATCACCTCTCTTCATAAAAGAAATATGTCAGAGAGTGGGATAATAGGATAAAAAGTGGAATAAAATGTATTATATTATAGCACTATAAATCAATCAGACCTAAAAAGATATCTATACAACACTCCACCTAACAACAGCAGAATAAATATTTATCTCAAGTGTATATGAAACCTTCTCTGGGATATACTAGCCCACAAAGCTAGCTTTTTAAATTTTATTTTTTATTTATTTTTTTAAGAGAGAGAGAGAATCAATTTTTAGTTTTCCATGTAGCTTTCTTTTTTTTTTATTAGATGGAAATAGAGATACAATTGAGAGGGAAACATTATCAAACATTCAAGAACCAATGTATATATACTTAGTTATCCAGGGCTAATGCCATATCATGGATGTCCAGCTTGGGTTCCCCTTGTTGCTTTTTCCCCCAGAACAACTCCTGAGTTAAATGGATATCTCATGTAGGACAGAGATCTCCTTCTGAGATGATTCCCCCATATTCACATTCTCCAGTCTCCTAGGAGTTCTTCCTACCCCCTCCCCCCACCTCTACGCCTTTAAGTGTCCTAGGGAGTCGTCTCCCTGTTGCATTGAGAATCATACAATTTGAAGTTATTATTAGCTTAGCCATCTAACATACTACTTCCCCATGTATTCTAGCTTCCACAGATGAGAGATACCATTCAGCCCTTGAGTCTCTGAGATTGGGATACTTCACTAAGCATAATTCCTTCCATCTCCGTCCCTTTGGCTACAAAAGCCATAATATCATCTTCTCTAATGGCCGAGTAGTATTCCATTGTATATATGTACCAAAGTTTTTGTATCCACTCGTCGAGTGAGGGGCATCTGGGTTGGTTTCATGATCCAGCTATAGTAAATTGAGCTGCTATAAACTTTGAGGAAGCCACATCACTATAACATGCTGATTCTAACTCTTTTGGGAAAATACCCAGGAGTGGGATAGCTGGGTCATAAAGTGGTTCCATCCTTAATTTTTTGAGGATTCTCCACACTGCTTTCCATAGTAGCTGAATCAGTTTGCAGTCCCACCAGCAGTGTAACAGTGTTCCTCTTTTCCCACAGCCCCTCTAGCATCTGTTGTTAGAATTTTTCATTTTTGCCACTCTAACAGGAGTGAGGTGGTATCTCATTGAAGTTTTGATTTGCATTTCCCTTATAACTAATGATGTAGAGCTTTTTCTCACATATTTATGGGCTTTCTGGACTTCCGCTGGTGAGACGTTTCTTTTCAGATCCGTAGCCCATTTATTGATTGGATTGTTTGTGATTTGGGAGTTTAGTTTCTTTAGTTCCTTGTATATTCTGGATATTAGCCCTCTGTCCGAGGTGTAGCAGGCAAAGGTTTTCTCCCATTCTGTAGGTTCTCTCATGATGCTCTTGACTAGATCTTTAGCTGTGCAAAAACTTTTTAGTTTAATTGCATCCCATTCATTTATTCTTGACTTTACTGCTTGCGCCATGGGAGTTTTGTTGAGGAAGGCATTGCCGACTCCTATGTGTTGTAGTGTTGACCCTACTTTTTCTAGTAAGTTTAAAGTTGTTGGCTTAATATCCAGATCTTTGATCCATTTTGATTTAATTTTTGTGCAGGGTGAAAGATAAGGATCCAGCTTCAGTTGTCTACTCATGGCTATCCAATTTGTCCAACACCATTTGTTGAATAGGCTATCTTTCTTCCACACTATGCTTTTGCCCCCTTTATCAAATATCAAATAGTTAAGGATATGGGGGTTTGTCTCAGGACCTTCTACTCTGTTCTACTGATCTTCAGTTCTGTTTTGATACCAATACTATGCTATTTTTGCTACTATGGCTCTGTAGTAAAATTTCAGGTCAGGAATTGAGATACCCCCTACTTCTTCCTTTCTATAGAGTAATGTTTTGGCTAGTCTGGGTCTCCTGTTGTTCTATATGAACTTGAGAACTGCTTTTTCTATGTCTGTGAAGAATGCCATAGGTATCTTGATGCGAACTGCATTGAATTTGTATAGGGCTTTGGGTAGAATGGCCATTTTTATTATATTGATTCTGCCTAACCATGAGCATGGAATGTTTTCCCATCTACTCAGGTCTTCTGTAATTTCTTTTTTTAGTGTTTGATAGTTTTCTTTGAAGAGGTCCTTAATATCCTTTGTAAGGTTAATGCCCAAGTATTTCATTTTTTTGGAGGAGAAGGTGAATGGGAGAGATTTCCTGATTTCTTCTTCTGCGGATTTGTTGCTGGAGTAAAGGAAGGCTAGAGACTTACTGGAGTTGATCTTGTAGCCAGCTACTTTGCTGAAATCATCTATAAGCTCTAGGAGTTTTCTGGCCGATGATATTGGGTCTTCTAGGTATAGAATCATGTCATCAGTGAAAAGAGATAACTTCTTCTTTTCCTATACAAATACCTTTGATTTCCTTGTCTTGCCTGATAGCTCTGGCAAGGGTTTCAAGGACTATATTGAACAAGAGTGGGGAAAGTGGACATCCTTGTCTTGTTCCTGAATTCAGTGGAAATGCTTTCAGTTTTTCTCCATTGAGGATAATGTTGGCTATGGGTCTGTTGTAAATGGATCTGACATAGTTGAAATATCCCTATCTTTTCCAGAGTTTTGAGCATAAAGTAGTGTTGAATTTTATCAAATGCCTTCTCTGCATCAATTGAGATGATTATATGATTTTTGTTTTTAATTCTGTTTATGTGGTGAATTACATTTATTGATTTGCATATGCTGAACCAGCCTTGTTTTCCTGGAATGAAGCCCACTTGATCATAATGTATTATCTTTTTAATGTGCTTTTGTATCCGATTAGCTAAAATTTTATTAAGGATTTTTGCATCGATGTTCATCAGGGAAATTGGTCTGTAGTTTTCTTTCCTTGACATGTCTTTGTTGGGCTTTGCAATCAGTATAATATTTGCTTCATAAAAAGTATTTGGGAGTGATCCTGCTCTGTCGACTTCCTGGAAGAGCTTGTAGAGGATCCGTGTTATTTCTTCTGTGAAGGCTTCATAGAATTCTGCTGTATACCCATCTGGACCTGGGCTTTTCTTTCTTGGGAGAGCTTTGATTGCTGCTTCAATTTCGCTATCTGTGATAGGTTGGTTTAGGTTTTCAATGTCCTCCTGTGTTAAAGAGGGGATGTCGTGTGTGTCCAAGAACCTGTCCAAGTCCTCCAGGTTATCAAACTTGGCAGAGTATAAATTTTTAAAATAGGTTCTGATAATCTTCTGTATCTTGGATAAGTCTGGGGTGATATCCCCATTTTCATCTTTGATTTTGTTGATTTGCTTCATTTCTTTCTTCCTTTTGGTGAGATTGGCAAGGGGTCTGTCGATTTTGTTTATTTTTTCAAAGAACCAACTCTTAGTTTTGTTAATAGTTTGTATAGTTTTTTTGTTCTCAATTTCATTGATTTCAACTCTGATTTTGGTAATTTTCTGTCTTCTGTTAGATTTGGGGTTGGACTGTTCCTCCTTTTGTATTCGTTTGAGTTGAAGCAAAAGGCTATTTATCTGACCTCTTTCTAGATTTTTCAAGTATACACTCAGTGTTACAAATTTACCTCTTAAGAATGCCTTCATACTGTCCCAGAGGTTTCGGTAAGTTGTTTCCTCTTTCTCGTTCAATTCCAAGAATTTCTTAATTTCTGCTCTCATTTCCTCTTTTATCCATCCTTCGTTTAAGAGGTAGTTATTCAATTTCCAAGTATTTGAGTAGTTTCTGTTGTTTCTCTTGTTGTTGAATGCTAAGATCACAGCATTATGATCTGACAGAATACATGGGATTATATCCACTTTTTTATATTTGTTAAGATTATCCTGATGAACTAGGATGGGTCTATTTTAGAGAAGGATCTATGAGCCGCTGAGAAGAAGGTAAATTCAGCTGTCTTAGGATGGAATATTCTGTAGATGTCTGTTAAGCCTGATTGATTTATAGAGTTGTTCAGATTGGAGATGTCTTTTTTGATTTTTTGCTTTGATGATCTGTCTAGAGTTGATAGAGGTGCGTTGAAGTCCCCCAGAATTATTGTGTTGAGGTCAATGAGGGGATTAATGTCCTTAAGTATTCTTTCCATAAATTTGGGGGGGTGTAATTGGGGGCATAAATGTTAATTAACGTTATATCTTCTTGATGCACTGTTCCTTTTAGTATGACATAGTGACTCTGTTTGTCCTTTCTGACTAGTTGGAAATTGATTTTATCAGAAATTAGAATCGCCATGCCAGCTTGCTTTTTTGGGCTGCAGGCCTGGTAGACATTTTGCCATCCTTTCACTTTCAGCCTGTGTCTATTTTTGAGTGTCAAATGTGTCTCTTGCAGGCAACATATTGTTGGATTTTGTTTTTTGATCCATTGGGCCAGTCTGTGTCTTTTAATTGGGGCACTGAGACCATTCACATTCAAAGATATGGGAGGCTGAGTCTCTGACTTTGTATCAATTACAGAATTTTGAGTCATCTTGGAAGTCATCTTGCGTATAATATGATTATTGACTTGACCTTGTTTAAGGATTTAGAATATCATTGGCATTTTCTTCTGAAAGTAGAACATCTTTGAGAATATTTTGTAGAGTAGGATTTGTGTTCATGTATCTTGTTAGCTTGAGTTTATCATTGAAGTATTTAATTTCCCCATCACATTTGAAGC
The DNA here is from genome assembly GCA_004027875.1 of Aplodontia rufa. NCBI lineage: Eukaryota > Metazoa > Chordata > Mammalia > Rodentia > Aplodontiidae > Aplodontia > Aplodontia rufa. The sequence continues at coordinate 79,466 of PVKS010005842.1, forward strand.
TGAGTTTTGCAGGGTATAATATCTTTGGGTGGAAGTTGTTATTTTTTAACACTTGAAAGATATTGTTCCAAGCTCTTCTGGCCTTCATTGTTTGCTCTGAAAAATCCATAGTGATCCGAATTGGTTTGCCTCTGAATGTGATTTGGGACTTTTCTCTAGCAGCTTTTAGAATTCTCTCTTTAATTTCTCTGTTATTCATTTTGTATATGACATGTCTTGGTGAGTTTCTCAATTGATTAGGTCTATTTGGTGTTCTATAAGCATCTTGGATGTGGTATTCCGGATCAATAGCAAAGTGAGGGAAGTTCTCACTTATGATTTCAGTTAAAAGGGTCTTGAAGCCTGTTGTTGGCTGTTCAGAGTTTTCCTCTAGGCCAATGATTCTCAGATTATTATGCCTCGTCTCATCAAATATTACTTGGAAGTTCTGATTATGTAATATAAGCTGTTTATCTTGCTTTTCTTCTTTGAATTCTACAATGTTTATCCGATCCTCATTGTCCGAAACTCGTTCTTCAAGCACTGAATTCTATTTTCAGTGTTGATATCATCCAGTGAAGATTTCATTTGGTTAACCGTGTTTTTCAATCCTGATAGCTCTGCTACAACTCTTTTCAGAATGTCAATATTTTTGTATAGCTGATCTTTCATCTCATGGAACTGCTCCCTAATATCCCTGTAGAAGTTGTCTCTCATCTCTTGAAATTGATCTCTGATCTCTTTCCTTATTTCATCTTTTAACTCTTTGATTGCATTACTAATCATAATGCTGATACAATGCCTTTGGTTTTCATTTAGAGCCCCTGCTATGGGATCCTTGGGTGGAGAGCTGTGGGGCTGAGGAGGAGAGTTATTTCCCCTTTTCCTCATTTTCTGAGTCAGAGAGCTTTTCTTTTATTTTGACTCTTGGTGGAGTAATTGGGGCTTTGCTTCATTGTGAAGGGGAGCTATTTGGTCAATACAGACGTAAAGATGCCAGACTCTTCTGTTAGAAATTGAGACGCTATAGGTGCAAATACTAGTCCGTTTCAACTAAAACAGATGAGCTATGATTAGCACCAATAGTAGAAGCTTTCTTTGAGAGAACTCTCACTGTATATTATGATAGCAAGCAAGTACCTGTTTTGAAGTGTGTCTGTTTCTTCAGGTAGTAGGGTGTCTCTGAAATTGGGGAGAAGGAATGACTAGGAAGTCAAGGAGGTGAATTGGGGAGATATAAAATCACACCTGCTTTAGAGTATAGGGGAACAAGGGATTGGGGGGAGTAGGTTATTCTATTAGGGCTAAGGAAAACAGAAATGGGGTGTGGGTAAGGTAAAGACTTTGGGTGAGAATGAGAGAAAGATGCTTTTATTTAGGGATTACCAGAGTATAGTGGAGGAAGAGGTTAGTATGGGGCGTGGTTACCTTCACTCACCAGAGGCTAAGGCTATCTTGTTATTATGAAAGATTTCCTGATAGGAACCCAATGTTATAGGGATAGCCATAGGGTTCAAGAAGACACAGAGAAAGTAAGAGCCAATCACCAATACATACGCACAGATAAATATTTACATCCACCAACACCAAATTCAGTGTTATTCGTAAAGCAAGAAAGGAGAAAAGAAGAAACAAACAAGAAAAACCCCACAGTAATGTTAAAAATTTAAAAATAATATATTCCAGCCGGATTCCTGTTTGTTTTTAAAAAAAAATTGAAGGAATGAAAAAAAAATAAGGAAATAAAGAAAAAATGAAGAAAAAACTGAAGAAATGAAGAAAAAAGAAAAAAAAAACCCAAGAGGTAAACAACAACAACAACAAAACTAGTTGGTAAAGTTCTGAGTTTTTCTCGCCCCTAGGTCAGTGAGTATGTACTATGGGGGGGTGTTCAAATCTGACATCAAGCTGGGGATTCTTCGGAGTTGAGCTTGTTGGAGGAGAAGCTGTTTGGTTAAGTCCAGTGGCCTGATTTTTCTTAAGAGGATCTCCTCAAAATTTTCTGTTGCAAAGGGGTATTCTTCTGAGATGGTTGTTTTCTGCCTATCCACACTCTAGAAATCTCTTGGACCTGAGGCTCAGAAGTTGTAGACAATCGAGTTGATCTAGTGTAGATGTGTGGGTCTCTGACTGATCCAAGGAGAGGATCACTGGTGACCCACTCTGCTTGTCTTGTGATCTTCAGAAGTCCCAAGAGCTGCTCTGTGGGGTTGACTGAAACCCGCAGAAGAAAGACTAGATCGTGCCAGTGTTTATGTGATTCTCAGTTGCAAGCACTAGGAGGCGCCCACCTGGAGAGGTCAGGGCCTATGAAGCCTTGACTATGCAAGGAGCTCAGATTCTAAGGTGAAGCCTGTGTTGCCCCATATATTCAGAGCTTCCTGAGACAGATATCAAGCAGAGGCTGAAGCAGAGGATCCCCTTTAGAGAAATGTGCCCTGCTGGAGTGAGTTCTGTTCACAGGCTCCTCCTATTTGGGCGAGGAGCAGGTAGCAAAAGGGCAGAAGGTCACCAATGGAGAGGTTTTCAAGCTGGAGAGGTGGATGGCAGTTCCATACAGCTCCCAGGGCAGATTGCCAGTTGGGGGGAGGGGTAGCTTTTGTTTCTGATCCTGGGGACTGAGGGCCTGCCCCCGAACCCTGCTGGGTGACCCACCCCGCCCCACGCTGGTGCGAGCACTTATGTTAAAGGACTTTACTTTAAAATCAGCTCTTGTAACCCGAGGACAACCAACGGTGGAGAATTATTGTCCACAGTTGTCACTCCCCCCTGGGTTCTGGAGCAGGGAGTGGGTGGAACGGCCTCAGGGGACCTTAGCCGTTCCCCGGGGGGCCAGCAGGACACTGGGAACCGGCAGCCGGCAGGACAGAGCTGGGGATGGGGGAAGAGGAGTCGCTCCATGCAGCGTTCCTGTGCGAGGAGCGGGTAGAACGACCTAACGCTGGGCCGTCCTCCG